>JABXNX010003835.1:0-21485 GCA_014843695.1 Archivesica marissinica | reverse complement strand
CACCCCCTGGATACATGTACATCCTCCTGGATACATGCACGCCCTCTGGATACATGCACGTCCTCTGGATACATGCACACCCTCTGGATACATGCACACCCTCTGGATACATGCACGTCCTCTGGATACATGCACGTCCTCTGGATACATGCACGTCCTCTGGATACATGCACACCCTCTGGATACATGCACATCCTCTGGATACATGCACGTCCTCTGGATACATGCACGTCCTCTGGATACATGTACACCCTCTGGATACATGTACACCCCCTGGATACATGCACGCCCTCTGGATACATGCACGTCCTCTGGATACATGCACATCCTCTGGATACATGTACACCCTCTGGATACATGCACGCCCCCTGGATACATGCACGCCCTCTGGATACATGCACATCCTCTGGATACATGCACATCCTCTGGATACATGCACGTCCTCTGGATACATGCACACCCTCTGGATACATGCACACCCTCTGGATACATGCACACCCTCTGGTTAACATGCACGTCCTCTGGATACATGCACGTCCTCTGGATACATGCACATCCTCTGGATACATGCACATCCTCTGGATACATGCACGTCCTCTGGATACATGCACACCCTCTGGATACATGCACACCCTCTGGATACATGCACGTCCTCCGGATACATGCACACCCTCTAGATACATGCACACCCTCTGGATACATGCACACCCTCTGGTTAACATGCACGTCCTCTGGATACATGCACGTCCTCTGGATACATGCACATCCTCTGGATACATGCACATCCTCTGGATACATGCACGTCCTCTGGATACATGCACACCCTCTGGATACATGCACACCCTCTGGATACATGCACATCCTCTGGATACATGCACGTCCACTGGATACATGCACACCCTCTGGATACATGCACACCCTCTGGATACCTGCACGCCCCCTGGATACATGCACGTCCTCTGGATACATGCACGTCCTCTGGATACATACACACCCCCTGGATACATACACACCCCCTGGGTACATGCACGTCCTCTGGATACATACACCTCCCTGTGTACATGCACGTCCTCTGGATACATACACACCCCCTGGGTACATGCACGTCCTCTGGATACATACACACCCCCTGGGTACATGCACATCCTCTGGATATATGCACAGCATCTGGATACATACACACCCCCTGGGTACATGCTCGTCCGCTGGATACATACACACCCTCTGGATACATGCACGTCATCTGGAAACATATACACCCCCTGGGTACATGCACGTCCTCTGGATACATACACACCCTCTGGATACATGCTCGCCCTCTGGATACATATACACCCTCTGGATACATACAAATCCTCTGGATACATGACACCCTCTGGATACATGCACACCCTCTGGATACATGTACGCTCTCTGGATACATGCACGTCCATTGGATACATGCACGTCCTCTGGATACATGCATGTCCTCTGGATACATGCACAGCCTCTAGATACATACACATCCTCTGGATATGCACGTCCTCTGGATACATACACACCCCCTGGGTACATGCACATCCTCTGGATACATACACACCCCCTGGATACATGTACATCCTCTGGATACATGCACGCCCTTTGGATATATACACACCCTCTGGATACATGCACACCCCCTGGATACATGCACACCCTCTGGATACATGCACGTCCTCTGGATACATGCTCGCCCTCTGGATACATGCACATCCTCTGGATACATACTCGTCCTCTGGATACATGCACGCCCCCTGGATACATGCACGCCCTCTGGATACATGCTCGCCCTCTGGATACATGCACACCCCCTGGATACATGCACGCCCCCTGGATAAATGCTCGCCCTCTGGATACATGCACGCCCTTAGGATATATGCACGCCATCATGATACATGCACGCCCCCTGGATACATGCTCGCCCTCTGGATACATACCCGTTCCTGGATACATGCACGCCCTCTGGATACATACACGCCCCCGGATACATGCACGCCCCTTGGATACATGCACACCCTCTGGATACGTACACACGCTCTGGATACATGCATATCCTCTGGATACATGTACATCCTCTGGATACATGCAGGCCATCTGGATACATACACACACACCCTGGATACATACACATCCCCTGGATACATGCACGCTCTCTGGATACATACACACACTCTGGATACATACACACCCTCTGAATACATGCACATCCTCTGGATACATGCACACCCCCTGGAGACATGCACATCCTCTGGATTCATACACACCCTGGATACATGCACGTCATCTGGATACATGCACGCCCTCTGGATACATGCACGCGCTCTGGGTACATGCACACCCCCTGGATACCTGCACGCCCCTGGATACATGCACCCCTCAGGATACATGCACGCCATCAGGATACATGCACGCCACCTGGATACATACACATCTCCTGGATACATGCACGCCCTCAGGATACATGCACGCCATCAGGATACATGCACGCCCCTGGATACATGCACGCCCCCTGGATACATGCACGCCCCTTGGATACATGCACACCCTCAGGATACGTACACACGCTCTGGATACATGCATATCCTCTGGATACATGTACATCCTCTGGATACATGCAGGCCATCTGGATACATACACACACACCCTGGATACATACACATCCCCTGGATACATGCACGCTCTCTGGATACATACACACCCTCTGGATACATACACACCCTCTGAATACATGCACATCCTCTGGATACATGCACACCCCCTGGAGACATGCACATCCTCTGGATTCATACACACCCTGGATACATGCACGTCATCTGGATACATGCACGCCCTCTGGATACATGCACGCCCTCTGGATACATGCACACCCCCTGGATACCTGCACGCCCCTGGATACATGCACACCCCCTGGATACCTGCACGCCCCTGGATACATGCACATCCTCTGGATACATGCACGTCCTCTGGATACATGCACGCCCTCTGGATACATGCACACCCTCTGGATACATGCACACCCTCTGGATACATGCACGTCCTCTGGTTACATTCACGTCCTCTGGATACAAACACGTCCTTTGGATACATGTACGTCCTCTGGATACATGCACACCCTCTGGATACATGCACACCGTCTGGATACATGCACGCCCCCTGGATACCTGCACGCCCTCTGGATACATGCACACCCTCTGGATACATGCACGTCCTCTGGATACATGCACGTCCTCTGGACACATACACGTCCTCTGGATACATGCACGTCCTCTGCATACATGCACACCCTCTGGATACATGCAAACCTCTGGATACATGCACGCCCCCTGGATACATGCACACCCTCTGCATACATGCACGCCCCCTGGATACATGCACTCCCCCTGGTTACATGCATATCCTCTGGATATATGCAAAGCATCTCGATACATGCACACCCCCTGGATACATGCACGCCCTCTGGATACATGCACGTCCTCTGGATACATGCACGCCCTCTGGATACATGCACACAATCTGGATACATGCACACCCTCTGGATACATGCACGTCCTCTGGATACATGCACATCCTCTGGATACATGTACATCCTCTGGATACAGGCACTTCCTCTGGAAACATGCACGCCCTCTGGATACATGCACACCCTCTGGATACATGCACACCCTCTGGTTATATGCACGTCCTATGGATACATGCACGTCCTCTGGATACATGCACATCCTCTGGATACATGCACATCCTCTGGATACATGCACGTCCTCTGGATACATGCACGTCCTCTGGATACATGCACGTCCTGTGGATATATGCACACCCTCTGGATGCATGCACACCTCTGGATACGTGCACACCCTCTGGATACATGCACGTCCTCTGGATACATGCACATCCTCTGGATACATGTACACCCCCTGGATACATGCACGCCTCCTGGATACATGCACGCCCTCTGTATATATGCACGTCCCCTGGATACATACACACGCTCTGGATACATGCACACCCTCTGGATACATGCACACCCTCTGGATACATGCACATCCTCTGGATACATGCACATCCTCTGGATACATGCACGTCCTCTGGATACATTCACGCCCCTCTGGATACATGCACACCCTCTGGATACATGCACGTCCACTGGATACATGCACATCCTCTGGATACATGCACATCCTCTGGATACATGCACATCCTCTGGATACATGCACATCCTCTGGATACATGCACATCCTCTGGATACATGCACACCCTCTGGTTACATGCACATCCTCTGGATACATGCACGCCCCCTGGATACATGCACGTCCTCTGGATACATGCACGTCCTCTGGATACATACACACCCCCTGGATACATACACACCCCCTGGGTACATGCATGTCCTCTGGATACATACACCCCCTGGATACATGCACGCCCTCTGGATACATGCACGTCCTCTGGATACATGCACGTCCTCTGGATACATGCACGTCCTGTGGATACATGCACACCCTCTGTATGCATGCACACCCTCTGGATACATGCACACCCTCTGGATACATGCACGTCCTCTGGATACATGCACATCCTCTGGATACATGTACACCCCCTGGATACATGCACGCCCCCTGGATACATGCACGCCCTCTGGATACATGCACATCCTCTGGATACATGCACATCCTCTGGATACATGCACGTCCTCTGGATACATGCACACCCTCTAGATACATGCACACCCTCTGGATACATGCACACCCTCTGGTTAACATGCACGTCCTCTGGATACATGCACGTCCTCTGGATACATGCACGTCCTGTGGATATATGCACACCCTCTGGATGCATGCACACCTCTGGATACGTGCACACCCTCTGGATACATGCACGTCCTCTGGATACATGCACATCCTCTGGATACATGTACACCCCCTGGATACATGCACGCCTCCTGGATACATGCACGCCCTCTGTATATATGCACGTCCCCTGGATACATACACACGCTCTGGATACATGCACACCCTCTGGATACATGCACACCCTCTGGATACATGCATATCCTCTGGATACATGCACATCCTCTGGATACATGCACGTCCTCTGGATACATGCACGTCCTCTGGATACATTCACGCCCCTCTGGATACATGCACACCCTCTGGATACATGCACGTCCACTGGATACATGCACATCCTCTGGATACATGCACATCCTCTAGATACATGCACACCCTCTGGTTACATGCACACCCTCTGGATACATACACACCCCCTGGATACATACACACCCCCTGGGTACATGCATGTCCTCTGGATACATACACCCCCTGGATACATGCACGCCCTCTGGATACATGCACGTCCTCTGGATACATGCACATCCTCTGGATACATGCACATCCTTTGGATACATGCACGTCCTCTGGATACATGCACGTCCTCTGGATACATGCACGCACACCCTGGATACATGCACACCCTCTGGATACATGCACGCCCTCTGGATACATGCACACCCTCTGGATACATGCACACCCTCTGGATACATGCACATCCTCTGGATACATGCACACCCCCTGGATACATGCACATCCTCTGGATACATGCACACCCTGGATACATGCACGTCCTCTGGATACATGCACGCCCTCTGGATACATGCACGCCCTCTGGATACATGCACACCCTCTGGATACCTGCACGCCCTCTGGATACATGCACACCCTCTGGATACATGCACGTCCTCTGGATACATGCACATCCTCTGGATACATGCACGTCCTCTGGATACATGCACGCCCTCTGGATACATGCACACCCTCTGGATACATGCACACCCTCTGGATACATGCACGTCCTCTGGATACATGCACGTCCTCTGGATACATGCACGTCCTCTGGATACATGCACGTCCTCTGGATACATGCACGTCCTCTGGATACATGCACATCCTCTGGATACATGCACATCCTCTGGATACATGCACGTCCTCTGGATACATGCACACCCTCTGGATACATGCACACCCTCTGGATACATGCACATCCTCTGGATACATGCACGTCCTCTGGATACATGCACACCCTCTGGATACATGCACACCCTCTGGATACATGCACGCCCCCTGGATACATGCACGTCCTCTGGATACATGCACGTCCTCTGGATACATACACACCCCCTGGATACATACACACCCCCTGGGTACATGCACGTCCTCTGGATACATACACCTCCCTGTGTACATGCACGTCCTCTGGATACATACACACCCCCTGGGTACATGCACGTCCTCTGGATACATACACACCCCCTGGGTACATGCACATCCTCTGGATATATGCACAGCATCTGGATACATACACACCCCCTGGGTACATGCTCGTCCGCTGGATACATACACACCCTCTGGATACATGCACGTCATCTGGAAACATATACACCCCCTGGGTACATGCACGTCCTCTGGATACATACACACCCTCTGGATACATGCTCGCCCTCTGGATACATATACACCCTCTGGATACATACAAATCCTCTGGATACATGACACCCTCTGGATACATGCACACCCTCTGGATACATGTACGCTCTCTGGATACATGCACGTCCATTGGATACATGCACGTCCTCTGGATACATGCATGTCCTCTGGATACATGCACAGCCTCTAGATACATACACATCCTCTGGATATGCACGTCCTCTGGATACATACACACCCCCTGGGTACATGCACATCATCTGGATACATACACACCCCCTGGATACATGTACATCCTCTGGATACATGCACGCCCTTTGGATATATACACACCCTCTGGATACATGCACACCCCCTGGATACATGCACACCCTCTGGATACATGCACGTCCTCTGGATACATGCTCGCCCTCTGGATACATGCACATCCTCTGGATACATACTCGTCCTCTGGATACATGCACGCCCCCTGGATACATGCACGCCCTCTGGAAACATGCTCGCCCTCTGGATACATGCACACCCCCTGGATACATGCACGCCCCCTGGATAAATGCTCGCCCTCTGGATACATGCACGCCCTTAGGATATATGCACGCCATCATGATACATGCACGCCCCCTGGATACATGCTCGCCCTCTGGATACATACCCGTTCCTGGATACATGCACGCCCTCTGGATACATACACGCCCCCGGATACATGCACGCCCCTTGGATACATGCACACCCTCTGGATACGTACACACGCTCTGGATACATGCATATCCTCTGGATACATGTACATCCTCTGGATACATGCAGGCCATCTGGATACATACACACACACCCTGGATACATACACATCCCCTGGATACATGCACGCTCTCTGGATACATACACACCCTCTGGATACATACACACCCTCTGAATACATGCACATCCTCTGGATACATGCACACCCCCTGGAGACATGCACATCCTCTGGATTCATACACACCCTGGATACATGCACGTCATCTGGATACATGCACGCCCTCTGGATACATGCACGCGCTCTGGGTACATGCACACCCCCTGGATACCTGCACGCCCCTGGATACATGCACATCCTCTGGATACATGCACGTCCTCTGGATACATGCACGCCCTCTGGATACATGCACACCCTCTGGATACATGCACACCCTCTGGATACATGCACGTCCTCTGGTTACATGCACGTCCTCTGGATACATACACGTCCTCTGGATACATGTACGTCCTCTGGATACATGCACACCCTCTGGATACATGCACACCCTCTGGATACATGCACGCCCCCTGGATACATGCACACCCTCTGGATACATGCACGTCCTCTGGATACATGCACACCCTCTGGATACATGCACACCCTCTGGATACATGCACGTCCTCTGGATACATGCACGTCCTCTGGACACATACACGTCCTCTGGATACATGCACGTCCTCTGGATACATGCACACCCTCTGGATACATGCAAACCTCTGGATACATGCACGCCCCCTGGATACATGCACACCCTCTGCATACATGCACGCCCCCTGGATACATGCACGCCCCCTGGTTACATGCATATCCTCTGGATATATGCAAAGCCTCTGGATACATGCACACCCCCTGGATACATGCACGCCCTCTGGATACATGCACGTCCTCTGGATACATGCACGCCCTCTGGATACATGCACACCATCTGGATACATGCACACCCTCTGGATACATGCACGTCCTCTGGATACATGCACATCCTCTGGATACATGCACATCCTCTGGATACAGGCACGTCCTCTGGATACATGCACGCCCTCTGGATACATGCACACCCTCTGGATACATGCACACCCTCTGGTTATATGCACGTCCTCTGGATACATGCACGTCCTCTGGATACATGCACATCCTCTGGATACATGCACATCCTCTGGATACATGCACGTCCTCTGGATACATGCACGTCCTCTGGATACATGCACGTCCTGTGGATACATGCACACCCTCTGGATGCATGCACACCCTCTGGATACGTGCACACCCTCTGGATACATGCACGTCCTCTGGATACATGCACATCCTCTGGATACATGTACACCCCCTGGATACATGCACGCCTCCTGGATACATGCACGCCCTCTGTATATATGCACGTCCCCTGGATACATGCACACCCTCTGGATACATGCACACCCTCTGGATACATGCACACCCTCTGGATACATGCACATCCTCTGGATACATGCACATCCTCTGGATACATGCACGTCCTCTGGATACATGCACGTCCTCTGGATACATTCACGCCCCTCTGGATACATGCACACCCTCTGGATACATGCACGTCCACTGGATACATGCACATCCTCTGGATACATGCACATCCTCTGGATACATGCACATCCTCTGGATACATGCACATCCTCTGGATACATGCACATCCTCTGGATACATGCACACCCTCTGGTTACATGCACACCCTCTGGATACATGCACGCCCCCTGGATACATGCACGTCCTCTGGATACATGCACGTCCTCTGGATACATACACACCCCCTGGATACATACACACCCCCTGGGTACATGCACGTCCTCTGGATACATACACCCCCTGGATACATGCACGCCCTCTGGATACATGCACGTCCTCTGGATACATGCACATCCTCTGGATACATGCACATCCTTTGGATACATGCACGTCCTCTGGATACATGCACGTCCTCTGGATACATGCACGTCCTGTGGATACATGCACACCCTCTGGATACATGCACACCCTCTGGATACATGCACACCCTCTGGATACATGCACGTCCTCTGGATACATGCACATCCTCTGGATACATGCACACCCCCTGGATACATGCACGCCCCCTGGATACATGCACGCCCTCTGGATACATGCACATCCTCTGGATACATGCACCCTCTGGATACATGCACGTCCTCTGGATACATGCACGCCCTCTGGATACATGCACACCCTCTGGATACATGCACACCCTCTGGTTACATGCACGTCCTCTGGATACATGCACGTCCTCTGGATACATGCACATCCTCTGGATACATGCACATCCTCTGGATACATGCACGTCCTCTGGATACATGCACACCCTCTGGATACATGCACACCCTCTGGATACATGCACATCCTCTGGATACATGCACGTCCACTGGATACATGCACATCCTCTGGATACATGCACATCCTCTGGATGCATGCACACCCTCTGGATACATGCACACCCTCTGGATACATGCACGCCCCCTGGATACATGCACGTCCTCTGGATACATGCACGTCCTCTGGATACATACACACCCCCTGGATACATACACACCCCCTGGGTACATGCACGTCCTCTGGATACATACACCTCCCTGGGTACATGCACGTCCTCTGGATACATACACACCCCCTGGGTACATGCACGTCCTCTGGATACATACACACCCCCTGGGTACATGCACATCCTCTGGATATATGCACAGCATCTGGATACATACACACCCCCTGGGTACATGCTCGTCCTCTGGATACATACACACCCTCTGGATACATGCACGTCATCTGGAAACATATACACCCCCTGGGTACATGCACGTCCTCTGGATACATACACACCCTCTGGATACATGCTCGTCCTCTGGATACATACACACCCTCTGGATACATGCACGTCATCTGGATACATATACACCCTCTGGATACATGCACACCCTCTGGATACATACAAATCCTCTGGATACATGACACCCTCTGGATACATGCACACCCTCTGGATACATGTACGCTCTCTGGATACATGCACGTCCATTGGATACATGCACGTCCTCTGGATACATGCATGTCCTCTGGATACATGCACAGCCTCTGGATACATACACATCCTCTGGATACATGCACGTCCTCTGGATACATACACACCCCCTGGGTACATGCACATCCTCTGGATACATACACACCCCCTGGATACATGTACATCCTCTGGATACATGCACGCCCTTTGGATATATACACACCCTCTGGATACATGCACACCCCCTGGATACATGCACACCCTCTGGATACATGCACGTCCTCTGGATACATGCTCGCCCTCTGGATACATGCTCGCCCTCTGGATACATGCTCGCCCTCTGGATACATGCACATCCTCTGGATACATACTCGCCCTCTGGATACATGCACGCCCCCTGGATACATGCACGCCCTCTGGATACATGCTCGCCCTCTGGATACATGCACACCCCCTGGATACATGCACGCCCCCTGGATAAATGCTCGCCCTCTGGATACATGCACGCCCTTAGGATATATGCACGCCATCATGATACATGCACGCCCCCTGGATACATGCTCGCCCTCTGGATACATACCCGTTCCTGGATACATGCACGCCCTCTGGATACATACACGCCCCCGGATACATGTACGTCCTCTGTATACATGCACGCCATCAGGATACATGCACGCCCCCTGGATAAATGCACGCCCTCTGGATACATGCACACCCCCTGGATACCTGCACGCCCTCTGGATACATGCTCGCCCTCTGGATACATGCACACCCACTGGATACATACACATCCCCTGGATACATGCACCCCTCAGGATACATGCACGCCATCAGGATACATGCACGCCCCCTGGATACATACACATCCCCTGGATACATGCACGCCCTCAGGATACATGCACGCCATCAGGATACATGCACGCCCCCTGGATACATGCACGCCCCCAGGATACATGCTCGCCCCTTGGATACATGCACACCCTCTGGATACGTACACACGCTCTGGATACATGCACATCCTCTGGATATATGCACAGCATCTGGATACATACACACCCCCTGGGTACATGCTCGTCCGCTGGATACATACACACCCTCTGGATACATGCACGTCATCTGGAAACATATACACCCCCTGGGTACATGCACGTCCTCTGGATACATACACACCCTCTGGATACATGCTCGTCCTCTGGATACATACACACCCTCTGGATACATGCACGTCATCTGGATACATATACACCCTCTGGATACATGCACACCCTCTGGATACATACAAATCCTCTGGATACATGACACCCTCTGGATACATGCACACCCTCTGGATACATGTACGCTCTCTGGATACATGCACGTCCATTGGATACATGCACGTCCTCTGGATACATGCATGTCCTCTGGATACATGCACAGCCTCTGGATACATACACATCCTCTGGATACATGCACGTCTTCTGGATACATACACACCCCCTGGGTACATGCACATCCTCTGGATACATACACACCCCCTGGATACATGTACATCCTCTGGATACATGCACGCCCTTTGGATATATACACACCCTCTGGATACATGCACACCCCCTGGATACATGCACACCCTCTGGATACATGCACGTCCTCTGGATACATGCTCGCCCTCTGGATACATGCTCGCCCTCTGGATACATGCTCGCCCTCTGGATACATGCACATCCTCTGGATACATACTCGCCCTCTGGATACATGCACGCCCCCTGGATACATGCACGCCCTCTGGATACATGCTCGCCCTCTGGATACATGCACACCCCCTGGATACATGCACGCCCCCTGGATAAATGCTCGCCCTCTGGATACATGCACGCCCTTAGGATATATGCACGCCATCATGATACATGCACGCCCCCTGGATACATGCTCGCCCTCTGGATACATACCCGTCCTGGATACATGCACGCCCTCTGGATACATACACGCCCCCGGATACATGTACGTCCTCTGTATACATGCACGCATCAGGATACATGCACGCCCCCTGGATAAATGCACGCCCTCTGGATACATGCACACCCTGGATACTGCACGCCTCTGGATACATGCTCGCCCTCTGGATACATGCACACCCACTGGATACATACACATCCCTGGATACATGCACCCCTCAGGATACATGCACGCCATCAGTACATGCACGCCCCCTGGTAATACACATCCCCTGGATACATGCACGCCCTCAGGATACATGCACGCCATCTGGATACATGCACGCCCCCTGGATACATGCACGCCCTCTGGATACATGCTCGCCCCTTGGATACATGCACACCCTCTGGATACGTACACACGCTCTGGATACATGCACATCCTCTGGATATATGCACAGCATCTGGATACATACACACCCCCTGGGTACATGCTCGTCCGCTGGATACATACACACCCTCTGGATACATGCACGTCATCTGGAAACATATACACCCCCTGGGTACATGCACGTCCTCTGGATACATACACACCCTCTGGATACATGCTCGTCCTCTGGATACATACACACCCTCTGGATACATGCACGTCATCTGGATACATATACACCCTCTGGATACATGCACACCCTCTGGATACATACAAATCCTCTGGATACATGACACCCTCTGGATACATGCACACCCTCTGGATACATGTACGCTCTCTGGATACATGCACGTCCATTGGATACATGCACGTCCTCTGGATACATGCATGTCCTCTGGATACATGCACAGCCTCTGGATACATACACATCCTCTGGATACATGCACGTCTTCTGGATACATACACACCCCCTGGGTACATGCACATCCTCTGGATACATACACACCCCCTGGATACATGTACATCCTCTGGATACATGCACGCCCTTTGGATATATGCACACCCTCTGGATACATGCACACCCCCTGGGTACATGCACGTCCTCTGGATACAAACACACCCCCTGGGCACATGCACATCCTCTGGATATATGCACAGCATCTGGATACATACACATCCCCTGGGTACATGCTCTTCCTCTGGATACATACACGTCCTCTGGATACATGCACGCCCTCTGGATACATGCACACCATCTGGATACATGCACACCCTCTGGATACATGCACGTCCTCTGGATACATGCACATCCTCTGGATACATGCACATCCTCTGGATACAGGCACTTCCTCTGGATACATGCACGCCCTCTGGATACATGCACACCCTCTGGATACATGCACACCCTCTGGTTACATGCACGTCCTCTGGATACATGCACGTCCTCTGGATACATGCACATCCTCTGGATACATGCACATCCTCTGGATACATGCACGTCCTCTGGATACATGCACGTCCTCTGGATACATTCACTCCCCTCTGGATACATGCACACCCTCTGGATACATGCACGTCCACTGGATACATGCACATCCTCTGGATACATGCACATCCTCTGGATACATGCACGTCCTCTGGATACATGCACATCCTCTGGATACATGCACATCCTCTGGATACATGCACACCCTCTGGTTACATGCACACCCTCTGGATACGTGCACGCCCCCTGGATACATGCACGTCCTCTGGATACATGCACGTCCTCTGGATACATACACACCCCCTGGATACATACACACCCCCTGGGTACATGCACGTCCTCTGGATACATACACCCCCTGGATACATGCACGCCCTCTGGATACATGCACGTCCTCTGGATACATGCACATCCTCTGGATACATGCACATCCTTTGGATACATGCACGTCCTCTGGATACATGCACGTCCTCTGGATACATGCACTTCCTGTGGATACATGCACACCCTCTGGATGCATGCACACCCTCTGGATACATGCACACCCTCTGGATACATGCACGTCCTCTGGATACATGCACATCCTCTGGATACATGTACATCCCCTGGATACATGCACGCCCCCTGGATACATGCACGCCCTCTGGATACATGCACATCCTCTGGATACATGCACATCCTCTGGATATATGCACGTCCTCTGGATACATGCACGCCCTCTGGATACATGCACACCCTCTGGATACATGCACACCCTCTGGTTACATGCACGTCCTCTGGATACATGCACACCCTCTGGATACATGCACGTCCACTGGATACATGCACATCCTCTGGATACATGCACATCCTCTGGATACATGCACGTCCTCTGGATACATGCACATCCTCTGGATACATGCACATCCTCTGGATACATGCACACCCTCTGGTTACATGCACACCCTCTGGATACATGCACGCCGCCTGGATACATGCACGTCCTCTGGATACATGCACGTCCTCTGGATACATACACACCCCCTGGATACATACACACCCCAGGGTACATGCACGTCCTCTGGATACATACATCCCCTGGATACATGCACGCCCTCTGGATACATGCACGTCCTCTGGATACATGCACATCCTCTGGATACATGCACATCCTTTGGATACATGCACGTCCTCTGGATACATGCACGTCCTCTGGATATATGCACGTCCTGTGGACACATACACGTCCTCAGGATACATGCACGTCCTCTGGATACATGCAAACCCTCTGGATACATGCAAACCTCTGGATACATGCACGCCCCCTGGATACATGCACACCCTCTGCATACATGCACGCCCCCTGGATACATGCACGCCCCCTGGTTACATGCATATCCTCTGGATATATGCAAAGCCTCTGGATACACGCACACCCCCTGGATACATGCACGCCCTCTGGATACATGCACGTCCTCTGGATACATGCACGCCCTCTGGATACATACACACCACCTGGGTACATGCTCGTCATCTGGATACATACACACCCTCTGGATGCATGCACGTCATCTGGAAACATATACACCCCCTGGGTACATGCACGTCCTCTGGATACATGCACACCCTCTGGATACATGCAAACCCTCTGGTTACATGCACGTCCTCCGGATACATGCACGTCCTCTGGATACATGCACGTCCTCTGGATACATGCACGTCCTCTGGATACATGCACGTCCGATGGATACATGCACACCCTCTGGATGCATGCACATCCTCTGGATACATGCACATCCTCTGGATACATGCACGTCCTCTGGATACATGCACGTCCTCTGGATACATGCACGTCCTCTGGATACATGCACGTCCTCTGGATACATGCACGTCCGATGGATACATGCATACCCTCTGGATGCATGCACACCCTATGGATACATGCAAACCCTCTGGATACATGCACGTCCTCTGGATACATGCACATCCTCTGGATACATGTACACCCCCTGGATACAGGCACGTCCTCTGGATACATGCACGTCCTCTGGACACATACACGTCCTCTGGATACATGCACGTCCTCTGGATACATGCACACCCTCTGGATACATGCAAACCTCTGGATACATGCACGCCCCCTGGATACATGCACACCCTCTGCATACATGCACGCCCCCTGGATACATGCACGCCCCCTGGTTACATGCATATCCTCTGGATATATGCAAAGCCTCTGGATACATGCACACCCCCTGGATACATGCACGCCCTCTGGATACATGCAGGTCCTCTGGATACATGCACGCCCTCTGAATACATGCACACCATCTGGATACATGCACACCCTCTGGATACATGCACGTCCTCTGGATACATGCACATCCTCTGGATACATGCACATACTCTGGATACAGGCACGTCCTCTGGATACATGCACGCCCTCTGGATACATGCACACCCTCTGGATACATGCACACCCTCTGGTTACATGAACGTCCTCTTGATACATGCACGTCCTCTGGATACATGCACATCCTCTGGATACAAGCACATCCTCTGGATACATGCACACCCTCTGATTACATGCACACCCTCTGGATACGTGCACGCCCCCTGGATACATGCACGTCCTCTGGATATATGCATGTCCTCTGGATACATACACACCCCCTGGATACATACACACCCCCTGGGTACATGCACGTCCTCTGGATACATACACCCCCTGGATACATGCACGTCCTCTGGATACATGCACGCCCTCTGGATAAATGCACACCCTCTGGATACATGCACACCCTCTGGTTACATGCACGTCCACTGAATACATGCACGTCCTCTGGATACATGCACATCCTCTGGATACATGCACATCCTCTGGATACATGCACGTCCTCTGGATACATGCACACCCTCTGGATACATGCACACCCTCTGGATACATGCACGTCCTCTGGATACATGCACATCCTCTGGATACATGCACGTCCTCTGGATACATGCACGTCCACTGGATACATGCACATCCTCTGGATACATGCACATCCTCTGGATGCATTTCCACCCTCTGGATACATGCACACCCTCTGGATACATGCACGCCCCCTGGATACATGCGCGTCCTCTGGATACATGCACGTCTTCTGGATACATACACACCCCCTGGATACATACACACCCTGGGTACATGCACGTCCTCTGGATACATACACCTCCCTGGGTACATGCACGTCCTCTGGATACATACACACCCCCTGGATACATACACATCCCCTGGATACATGCACCCCTCAGGATACATGCACGCCATCAGGATACATGCACGCCCCCTGGATACATACACATCCCCTGGATACATGCACGCCCTCAGGATACATGCACGCCATCAGGATACATGCACGCCCCCTGGATACATGCACGCCCCCTGGATACATGCACGCCCCTTGGATACATGCACACCCTCTGGATACGTACACACGCTCTGGATACATGCACATCCTCTGGATACATGTACATCCTCTGGAAACATGCAGGCCATCTGGATACATACACACACACCCTGGATACATACACATCCCCTGGATACATGCACGCTCTCTGGATACATACACACCCTCTGGATACATACACACCCTCTGAATACATGCACATCCTCTGGATACATGCACACCCCCTGGAGACATGCACATCCTCTGGATACATACACACCCTGGATACATGCACGTCATCTGGATACATGCACGCCCTCTGGATACATGCACGCCCTCTGGATACATGCACACCCCCTGGATACCTACACGCCCCTGGATACCTGCACATCCTCTGGACACATACACGTCCTCTGGATACATGCACGTCCTCTGGATACATGCACACCCTCTGGATACATGCAAACCTCTGGATACATGCACGCCCCCTGGATACATGCACACCCCCTGGTTACATGCATATCCTCTGGATATATGCAAAGCCTCTGGATACATGCACACCCCCTGGATACATGCACGCCCTCTGGATACATGCACGTCCTCTGGATACATGCACGCCCTCTGAATACATGCACACCATCTGGATACATGCACACCCTCTGGATACATGCACGTCCTCTGGATACATGCACATCCTCTGGATACATGCACATCCTCTGGATACAGGCACGTCCTCTGGATACATGCACGCCCTCTGGATACATGCACACCCTCTGGATACATGCACACCCTCTGGTTACATGAACGTCCTCTTGATACATGCACGTCCTCTGGATACATGCACATCCTCTGGATACATGCACATCTTCTGGATACATGCACATCCTCTGGATACATGCACATCCTCTGGATACATGCACGTCCTCTGGATACATGCACGTCCTCTGGATACATTCACGCCCTTCTGGATACATGCACACCCTCTGGATACATGCACGTCCATTGGATACATGCACATCCTCTGGATACATGCACATTCTCTGGATACATGCACGTCCTCTGGATACATGCACACCCTCTGATTACATGCACGCCCTCTGGATACATGCACACCCTCTGATTACATGCACACCCTCTGGATACGTGCACGCCCCCTGGATACATGCACGTCCTCTGGATATATGCACGTCCTCTGGATACATACACACCCCCTGGATACATACACACCCCCTGGGTACATGCACGTCCTCTGGATACATACACCCCCTGGATACATGCACGTCCTCTGGATACATGAACGCCCTCTGGATAAATGCACACCCTCTGGATACATGCACACCCTCTGGTTACATGCACGTCCACTGAATACATGCACGTCCACTGGATACATGCACATCCTCTGGATACATGCACATCCTCTGGATACATGCACGTCCTCTGGATACATGCACACCCTCTGGATACATGCACACCCTCTGGATACATGCACGTCCTCTGGATACATGCACATCCTCTGGATACATGCACGTCCTCTGGATACATGCACGTCCACTGGATACATGCACATCCTCTGGATACATGCACATCCTCTGGATGCATTTCCACCCTCTGGATACATGCACACCCTCTGGATACATGCACGCCCCCTGGATACATGCACGTCCTCTGGATACATGCACGACTTCTGGATACATACACACCCCCTGGATACATACACACACCCTGGGTACATGCACGTCCTCTGGATACATACACACCCCCTGGATACATACACATCCCCTGGATACATGCACCCCTCAGGATACATGCACGCCATCAGGATACATGCACGCCCCCTGGATACATACACATCCCCTGGATACATGCACGCCCTCAGGATACATGCACGCCATCAGGATACATGCACGCCCCCTGGATACATGCACGCCCCCTGGATACATGCACGCCCCTTGGATACATGCACACCCTCTGGATACGTACACACGCTCTGGATACATGCACATCCTCTGGATACATGTACATCCTCTGGAAACATGCAGGCCATCTGGATACATACACACACACCCTGGATACATACACATCCCCTGGATACATGCACGCTCTCTGGATACATACACACCCTCTGGATACATACACACCCTCTGTATACATGCACTTCCTCTGGATACATGCACACCCCCTGGAGACATGCACATCCTCTGGATACATACACACCCTGGATACATGCACGTCATCTGGATACATGCACGCCCTCTGGATACATGCACGCCCTCTGGATACATGCACACCCCCTGGATACCTGCACGCCCCTGGATACATGCACATCCTCTGGATACATGCACGTCCTCTGGATACATGCACACCCTCTGGATACATGCACACCCTCTGGATACATGCACACCCTCTGGATACAGGCACGTCCTCTGGTTACATGCACGTCCTCTGGATACATGTACGTCCTCTGGATACATGCACACCCTCTGCATACATGCACGTCCTCTGGATACATGCACACCCTCTGGATACATGCACACCCTCTGGTTACATGCACGTCCTCCGGATACATGCACATCCTCTGGATACATGCACATCCTCTGGATACATGCACGTCCTCTGGACACATGCACGTCCTCTGGATACATGCACGTCCTCTGGATACATGCACGTCCTTTGGATACATGCACACCCTCTGGATGCATGCACACCCTCTGGATACATGCACACCCTCTGGATACATGCACGTCCTCTGGATACATGCACATCCTCTGGATACATGTACACCCCCTGGATACATGCACATCCTCTGGATACATGCACGTCCTCTGGACACATACACGTCCTCTGGATACATGCACGTCCTCTGGATACATGCACACCCTCTGGATACATGCAAACCTCTGGATACATGCACGCCCCCTGGATACATGCACACCCTCTGCATACATGCACGCCCCCTGGATACATGCACGCCCCCTGGTTACATGCATATCCTCTGGATATATGCAAAGCCTCTGGATACATGCACACACCCTGGATACATGCACGTCCTCTGGATACATGCACGTCCTCTGGATACATGCACGCCCTCTGAATACATGCACACCATCTGGATACATGCACACCCTCTGGATACATGCACGTCCTCTGGATACATGCACATCCTCTGGATACATGCACATCCTCTGGATACAGGCACGTCCTCTGGATACATGCACGCCCTCTGGATACATGCACACCCTCTGGTTACATGCACGTCCTCTTGATACATGCACGTCCTCTGGATACATGCACATCCTCTGGATACATGCACATCCTCTGGATACATGCACATCCTCTGGATACATGCACATCCTCTGGATACATGCACGTCCTCTGGATACATGCACGTCCTCTGGATACATTCACGCCCCTCTGGATACATGCACATCCTCTGGATACATGCACGTCCTCTGGATACTTGCACACCCTCTGGATACATGCACACCCTCTGGATACATGCACACCCTCTGGATACAGGCACGTCCTCTGGTTACATGCACATCCTCTGGATACATGTACGTCCTCTGGATACATGCACACCCTCTGCATACATGCACGTCCTCTGGATACATGCACACCCTCTGGATACATGCACACCCCCTGGATACATGCACATCCTCTGGATACATGCACATCCTCTGGATACATGCATCCTCCTGGATACATGCACGTCCTCTGGATACATGCACGTCCTCTGGATACATGCACGTCCTCTGGATACATGCACCCCTCTGGATACATGCACACCCTCTGGATACATGCACACCCTCTGGATACATGCACGTCCTCTGGATACATGCACACCCTCTGGATACATGCACGTCCTCTGGATACATGCACATCCTCTGGATACATGCACGTCCCTCTGGATACATGCACGTCCTCTGGATACATGCACGTCCTCTGGATACATGCACATCCTCTGGATACATGCACGTCCTCTGGATACATGCACGCCCTCTGGATACATGCACACCCTCTGGATACATGCACGCCCTCTGGATACATGCACGCCCTCTGGATACATGCACGTCCTCTGGATACATGCACACCCTCTGGATACATGCACATCCTCTGGATACATGCACGTCCTCTGGATACATGCACATCCTCTGGATACATGCACGTCCTCTGGATACATGCACACCCTCTGGATACATGCACACCCTCTGGATACATGCACATCCTCTGGATACATGCACGTCCTCTGGATACATGCACATCCTCTGGATACATGTACACCCTCTGGATACATGCACGCCTCCTGGATACATGCACGCCCTCTGGATACATGCACGTCCCCTGGATACATGCACATCCTCTGGATACATGCACATCCTCTGGATACATGCACACCCTCTGGATACATGCACATCCTCTGGATACATGCACATCCTCTGGATACATGCAC
>JABXNX010003834.1:0-118313 GCA_014843695.1 Archivesica marissinica | reverse complement strand
CCTGCAGTCTATAGCAAGCTAGCGCTGTATGTATATGCATGCAGTCTATAGCAGTTGGCTAGCTCCTGTATGTATATACATGCAGTATATAGCAAGCTTGCAACAACCCAGCTAGCTAGCGCTGTATGTATATACCTGTAGTCTATAGCAAGCTAGCCCTGTATGTATATACCTGCAGTATATAGCTAGCTAGCCCTGTATGTATATAAATGCAGTATATAGCAAGCTTGCAGCAACCCAGCTAGCTAGCCCTGTATGTATTTGGTTTGTGTTGTTGTTTTGGTTTGGGTTTGTGGTGTTGTTTTGGTTTTGGTTTGGGTGGTTTGTTGTTTGGTTGGTTGGTGTGTTGTGGTTTGGTGGGTGTTGGTGTTTTGGTTTGGTTGGTGTGTGTTGTTTTGTGTTTGGTTGTGGTGTGTTGTTTTGGTTTGTGTGTGTTGTTGTTTTGGTTTGGTTGGTGTGTGTTGTTTTGGTTTGGGGTGTTGTGTTGGTTTGGTTGGGGGGTTGTTTGTTTGGTTTGGTTGGTGTGTGTGTGTTGTTTTGTTGGTGGGTTGTTTTGGGTTGTGTGTGTTGTTTTGGTTTGGTTGGTGTGTGTTGTTTTGGTTTGTGTTGTTGTTTTGGTTTGGTTGGGTGTTGTTGTATATACATGCAGTATATAGCGAGCTTGCAACAACCCAGCTAGCTAACCCTGTATGTATATACCTGCAGTATATGGCAAGCTTGCAACAACCCAGCTAGCTAGCCCTGTATGTATATACCTGCAGTATATAGCAAGCTAACCCTGTATGTATATAGCTGCAGTCTATAGCTAGCTAGCCCTGTATGTATATACCTGCATTCTATAGCAAGCTTGCAACAACCCAGCTAGCTAACCCTGTATGTATATACCTGCAATTTATAGCTAGCTAGCCCTGTATGTATATACCTGCAGTATATAGCAAGCTTGCAACAACCCAGCTAGCTAATCATGTATGTATAGACCTGCAGTCTATAGCAAGCTAGCGCTGTATGTATATACCTGCAGTCTATAGCAAGCTTGCAACAACCCAGCTAGCTAGCCCTGTATGTATATACCTGCAGTCTATAGCAAGCTTGCAACAACTAGCTAGCTAGCCCTGTATGTATATACCTGCAGTCTATAGCAAGCTAGCCCTGTATGTATATACCTGCAGTCTATAGCTAGCTAGCCCTGTATGTATATACTGCAGTCTATAGCAAGCTAACCCTGTATGTATATAGCTGCAGTCTATAGTTAGCTAGCCTGTATGTATATACTGCAGTCTATAGCTAGCTAGCCCTGTATGTATTACCTGCAGTATATAGCAAGCTAACTGATGTTATAGTGCAGTCTATGCAAGCTTGCAAAAACAGCTATCTAACCTGTATGTATTACCTGCAGTTATAGAGGTTTACTTTTGTGTATATTAGCGCAGGCTTGTTAGGAGCCCTGTATGTATATACCTGCAGTCTATAGCAAGCTTGCAACAACCCAGCTAGCTAACCCTGTATGGATATACCTGCAGTCTATAGCAAGCTAACCCTGTATGTATATACCTGCAGTCTATAGCAAGCTAGCCCTCTATGTATATACCTGCAGCCTATAGCTAGCTAGCCCTGTATGTATGTATGTATGTATATACCTGCAGTCTATAGCAAGCTAACCCTGTATGTATTAACCTGCAGGCTATAGCTAGCTAGAACTGTATGTATATAGCTGCAGTCTATAGCAAGCTTGCAACAACCCAGCTAGCTAGCCATGTATGTATATACCTGCAGTCTATAGCAAGCTTGCAACAACCCAGCTAGCTAACCTTGTATGTATATACCTGCAGTCTATAGCAAATTAACCCTGTATGTATATACCTGCAGTATATAGCAAGCTTGCAATAACCCAGCTAGCTAGCCCTGTATGTATATACCTGCAGTCTATAGCTAGCTAGCCCTGTATGTATATACCTGCAGTCTATAGCAAGCTTGCATCAACCCAGCTAGCTAAACCTGTGTGTATATACATGCAGTATATAGCTAGCTAACCCTGTATGTATATACCTGCAGTCTATAGCAAGCTTTCAACAACCCAGCTAGCTAGCCCTGTATGTATATACATGCAGTCTATAGCAAGCTTACAACAACCCAGGTAGCTAACCCTGTATGTATATACCTGCAGTATATAGCAAGCATGCAACAACCCAGCTAGCTAGCCCTGTATGTATGTATGTATGTATGTATATACCTGCAGTCTATAGCAAGCTAACCCTGTATGTATTAACCTGCAGGCTATAACAAGCTTGCAACAATCCAGCTAGCTAACCGTGTATGTATATACATGCAATCTATAGCTAGCTAGCCCTGTATGTATATACATGCAGTCTATAGCTAGCTAGCCTGGTATGTATATACATGCAGTCTATAGCTAGCTAGCCCTGTAGGTATATACCTGCAGTCTATAGCAAGCTTGAAACAACCCAGCTAGCTAATCATGTATGTATATACCTGCAATCTATAGCTAGCTAGCCCAGTATGTATATACCTGCAGTATATAGCAAGCTTGCAACAACCCAGCTAGCTAACCATGTATATATATACCTGCCGTCTATAGCTAGCTAGTCCTGTATGTATATACCTGGATTCTATAGCAAGCTTGCAACAACCCAGCTAGCTAACCCTGTATGTATATACCTGCAGTCTATAGCAAGCTAACCCTGTATGTATATACCTGCAGTCTATAGCAAGCTACCCTGTATGTATATACCTGCAGTCTATAGCAAGCTTGCATCAACCCAGCTAGCTACCTGTGTGTATATACATGCAGTATATAGCTAGCTAACCCTGTATGTATATACCTGCAGTCTATAGCAAGCTTTCAACAACCCAGCTAGCTAGCCCTGTATGTATATACCTGCAGTCTATAGCAAGCTTGCAACAACCCAGCTAGCTAACCCTGTATGTATATACCTGCAGTCTATAGCAAGCTGAACAACCCAGCTAGCTAGCCCTGTATGTATTGTATGTATATACCTGCAGTCTATAGCTAGCTAGCCCTGTATGTATTTACCTGCAGTCTATAGCAAGCTTGCAACAATCCAGCTAGCTAACCGTGTATGTATATACATGCAGTCTATAGCTAGCTAGCCCTGTATGTATATACATGCAGTCTATAGCTAGCTAGCCTGGTATGTATATACATGCAGTCTATAGCTAGCTAGCCCTGTAGGTATATACCTGCAGTCTATAGCAAGCTTGAAACAACCCAGCTAGCTAATCATGTATGTATATACCTGCAATCTATAGCTAGCTAGCCCAGTATGTATATACCTGCAGTATATAGCAAGCTTGCAACAACCCAGCTAGCTAACCATGTATATATATACCTGCCGTCTATAGCTAGCTAGCCCTGTATGTATATACCTGGATTCTATAGCAAGCTTGCAACAACCCAGCTAGCTAACCCTGTATGTATATACCTGCAGTCTATAGCAAGCTAACCCTGTATGTATATACCTGCAGTCTATAGCAAGCTATGTTGTTTTGTTTGTGGTGTTGTTGTTTGGTTTGTGTGGTTTTGGTTTGGTTGTTGTTTGGTTTGGTGGGTGGTTGTTGTTTGGTGTTGTTTTGGTGTGCCCTGTATGTATATACCTGCAGTCTATAGCTAGCTGCCCTGATGTTTACCTGCAGTCTATAGCGACCTTGCAACAACCCAGCTAGCTACCTTGTATGTATATACCTGCAGTCTATAGCAAGCTTGCAACAACCCAGCTAGCTAACCCTGTATGTATATACCTGCAGTCTATAGCAAGCTAACCCTGTATGTATATAGCTGCAGGCTATAGTTAGCTAGCCCTGTAGGTATATACCTGCAGTCTATAGCAAGCTTGCAACAACCCAGCTAGCTAACCCTGTATGGATATACCTGCAGTCTATAGCAAGCTAACCCTGTATGTATATACCTGCAGTCTATAGCAAGCTAGCCCTGTATGTATATACCTGCAGTCTATAGCTAGCTAGCCCTGTATGTATATACCTGCAGTCTATAGCAAGCTTGCAACAACCCAGCTAGCTAACCCTGTGTGTATATACATGCAGTATATAGCTAGCTAACCATGTATGTATATACATGCAGTCTATAGCAAGCTTTCAACAACCCAGCTAGCTAGCCCTGTATGTATATACATGCAGTCTATAGCAAGCTTACAACAACCCAGGTAGCTAACCCTGTATGTATATACCTGCAGTATATAGCAAGCTTGCAACAACCCAGCTAGCCAACACTGTATGTATATACCTGCAATCTATAGCAAGCTTGCAACAACCCAGCTAGCTAACCCTGTATGTATATACCTGCAGTATATAGCAAGCTAACCCTGTATGTATATAGTTGCAGTCTATAGCTAGCTAGCCCTGTATGTATATACGTGCAGTATATAGCAAGCTTGCAACAACCCAGCTAGCTAACCATGTATGTATAAACCTGCAGTCTATAGCAAGCTAGCGCTGTATGTATATACCTGCAGTCTATAGCAAGCTTGCAACAACCCAGCTAGCTAACCCTGTATGTATATACATGCAGTCTATAGCAAGCTTGCAACAACCCAGCTAGCTAGCCCTGTATGTATATACCTGTAGTCTATAGCAAGCTAGCCCTGTATGTATATACCTGCAGCCTATAGCTAGCTAGCCCTGTATGTTATATCATCTATGCAAGCTTGCAACAACCCAGCTAGCTAGCCCTGTATGTATGTATATACATGTAGTCTATAGCAAGCTTGCAACAACCCAGCTAGCTAGCCCTGTATGTATATACCTGCAGTCTATAGCTAGCTAGCCCTGTATGTATATACCTGCAGTCTATAGCAAGCTTGCAACAACCCAGCTAGCTAACCCTGTATGTATATACATGAAATCCATAGCTAGCTAGCCCTATATGTATATACTTGCAGTCTATAGCAGGCTTGCAACAACCCAGCTAACTAGCCCTGTATGTATATACATGCAGTATATAGCTAGCTAGCCCTGTATGTATATACCTGCAATCTATAGCAAGCTTGCAACAACCCAGCTAGCTAGCTCTGTATGTAAATACATGCAGTCCATAGCTAGCTAGCCCTGTATGTATATACCTGCAGTCTATAGCAAGCTTGCAACAACCCAGCAGGCTAGCCCTGTATGTATATACCTGCAGTCTATAGCTAGCTAACCCTGTATGTATATACCTGCAGTATATAGCAATCTTGCAGCAACCCAGCTAGCTAGCCCTGTATGTATATACATGCAGTATATAGCAAGCTTGCAACAACCCAGCTAGCTAGCCCTGTATGTATATACATGCAGTATATAGCAAGCTTGCAACAACCCAGCTAGCTAACCCTGTATGTATATACCTGCAGTATATGGCAAGCTTGCAAAACCCAGCTAGCTAGCCCTAGATGTATATACCTGCAGTATATAGCAAGCTTGCAACAACCCAGCTAGCTAACCCTGTATGTATATACCTGCAGTCTATAGCAAGCTTACAACAACCCAGCTAGCTAACCCTGTATTTATATACCTGCAGTCTATAGCAAGCTTGCAACAACCCAGATAGCTAGCCCTGTATGTATATACCTGTAGTCTATAGCTAGCTAACCCTGTATTTATATACCTGGAGTATATAGCAATCTTGCAGCAACCCAGCTAGCTAGCCCTGTATGTATATACATGCAGTATATAGCAAGCGTGCAACAACCCAGCTAGCTAGCCCTGTATTTATGTATGTATATACCTGCCGTCTATAGCAAGCTAATCCTGTATGTATTAACCTGCAGGCTATAGCTAGCTAGACCTGTATGTATATACCTGCAGTATATAGCAATCTTGCAGCAACCCAGCTAGCTAGCCCTTTATGTATATACATGCAGTATATAGCAAGCTTGCAACAACCCAGCTAGCTAGCCCTGTATGTATATACATGCAGTATATAGCAAGCTTGCAACAACCCAGCTAGCTAAACCCTGTATGTATAGGGCAAGCTTGCAACACCCCAGCTAGCTAGCCCTGTATGTATATACCTGCAGTATATAGCAAGCATGCAACAACCCAGCTAGCTAGCCCTGTATGTATGTATGTATGTATGTATGTATGTATATACCTGCAGTCTATAGCAAGCTAACCCTGTATGTATTAACCTGCAGGCTATAGCTAGCTAGAACTGTATGTATATAGCTGCAGTCTATAGCAAGCTTGCAACAACCCAGCTAGCTAGCCATGTATGTATATACCTGCAGTATATAGCAAGCTTGCAACAACCCAGCTAGCTAGCCCTGTATGTATATACCTGCAATCTATAGCAAGCTTGCAACGACCCAGCTAGCTAGCCATGTATGTATATACCTGCAGTCTATAGCTAGCTAGCCCTGTATGTATATACCTTTAGTCTATAACAAGCTTGCAACAATCCAGCTAGCTAACCGTGTATGTATATACATGCAATCTATAGCTAGCTAGCCCTGTATGTATATACATGCAGTCTATAGCTAGCTAGCCTGGTATGTATATACATGCAGTGTATAGCTAGCTAGCCCTGTAGGTATATACCTGCAGTCTATAGCAAGCTTGAAACAACCCAGCTAGCTAATCATGTATGTATATACCTGCAATCTATAGCTAGCTAGCCCAGTATGTATATACCTGCAGTATATAGCAAGCTTGCAACAACCCAGCTAGCTAACCATGTATATATATACCTGCCCTCTATAGCTAGCTAGCCCTGTATGTATATACCTGGATTCTATAGCAAGCTTGCAACAACCCAGCTAGCTAACCCTGTATGTATAAACCTGCAGTCTATAGCAAGCTAGCGCTGTATGTATATACCTGCAGTCTATAGCAAGCTTGCAACAACCCAGCTAGCTAACCCTGTATGTATATACATGCAGTCTATAGCAAGCTTGCAACAACCCAGCTAGCTAGCCCTGTATGTATATACCTGTAGTCTATAGCAAGCTAGCCCTGTATGTATATACCTGCAGCCTATAGCTAGCTAGCCCTGTATGTATATAACTGCAGTCTATAGCAAGCTTGCAACAACCCAGCTAGCTAGCCCTGTATGTATATACCTGCAGTCTATAGCTAGCTAACCCTGTATGTATATACCTGCAGTATATAGCAAGCTAACCCTGTATGTATATATCTGCAGTCTATAGCAAGCTTGCAACAACCCAGCTAGCTAACCCTGTATGTATATACCTGCAGTCTATAGCAATCTAACCCTGTATGTATATAGCTGCAGGCTATAGTTAGCTAGCCCTGTATGTATATACCTGCAGTCTATAGCAAGCTTGCAACAACCCAGCTAGCTAACCCTGTATGGATATACCTGCAGTCTATAGCAAGCTAACCCTGTATGTATATACCTGCAGTCTATAGCAAGCTAGCCCTGTATGTATATACCTGCAGTCTATAGCAAGCTAGCCCTGTATGTATATACCTGCAGTCTAGAGCAAGCTTACAACAACCCAGCTAGCTAACCCTGTATGTTTATACCTGCAGTCTATAGCAAACTAACCCTGTATGTATATACCTGCAGTATATAGCAAGCTTGCAATAACCCAGCTAGCTAGCCCTGTATGTATATACCTGCAGTCTATAGCTAGCTAGCCCTGTATGTATATACCTGCAGTCTATAGCAAGCTTGCAACAACCCAGCTAGCTAACCCTGTGTGTATATACATGCAGTATATAGCTAGCTAACCCTGTATGTATATACCTGCAGTCTATAGCAAGCTTTCAACAACCCAGCTAGCTAGCCCTGTATGTATATACATGCAGTCTATAGCAAGCTTACAACAGCCCAGGTAGCTAACCCTGTATGTATATACCTGCAGTATATAGCAAGCTTGCAACAACCCAGCTAGCCAACCCTGTATGTATATACCTGCAGTCTATAGCAAGCTTGCAACAACCCAGCTAGCTAACCCTGTATGTATATACCTGCAGTATATAGCAAGCTAACCCTGTATGTATATAGCTGCAGTCTATAGCTAGCTAGCCCTGTATGTATATACCTGCATTCTATAGCAAGCTTGCAACAACCCAGCTAGCTAACCCTGTATCTATATACCTGCAATCTATAGCTAGCTAACCCTGTATGTATATACCTGCAGTATATAGCAAGCTTGCAACAACCCAGCTAGCTAACCATGTATGTATAAACCTGCAGTCTATAGCAAGCTAGCGCTGTATGTATATACCTGCAGTCTATAGCAAGCTTGCAACAACCCAGCTAGCTAACCCTGTATGTATATACATGCAGTCTATAGCAAGCTTGCAACAACCCAGCTAGCTAGCCCTGTATGTATATACCTGTAGTCTATAGCAAGCTAGCCCTGTATGTATATACCTGCAGCCTATAGCTAGCTAGCCCTGTATGTATATAACTGCAGTCTATAGCAAGCTTGCAACAACCCAGCTAGCTAGCCCTGTATGTATATACCTGCAGTCTATAGCTAGCTAACCCTGTATGTATATACCTGCAGTATATAGCAAGCTAACCCTGTATGTATATAGCTGCAGTCTATAGCAAGCTTGCAACAACCCAGCTAGCTAACCCTGTATGTATATACCTGCAGTCTATAGCAAGCTTGCAACAACCCAGCTAGCTAACCCTGTATGGATATACCTGCAGTCTATAGCAAGCTAACCCTGTATGTATATACCTGCAGTCTATAGCAAGCTAGCCCTGTATGTATATACCTGCAGTCTATAGCAAGCTAGCCCTGTATGTATATACCTGCAGTCTAGAGCAAGCTTACAACAACCCAGCTAGCTAACCCTGTATGTTTATACCTGCAGTCTATAGCAAACTAACCCTGTATGTATATACCTGCAGTATATAGCAAGCTTGCAATAACCCAGCTAGCTAGCCCTGTATGTATATACCTGCAGTCTATAGCTAGCTAGCCCTGTATGTATATACCTGCAGTCTATAGCAAGCTTGCAACAACCCAGCTAGCTAACCCTGTGTGTATATACATGCAGTATATAGCTAGCTAACCCTGTATGTATATACCTGCAGTCTATAGCAAGCTTTCAACAACCCAGCTAGCTAGCCCTGTATGTATATACATGCAGTCTATAGCAAGCTTACAACAGCCCAGGTAGCTAACCCTGTATGTATATACCTGCAGTATATAGCAAGCTTGCAACAACCCAGCTAGCCAACCCTGTATGTATATACCTGCAGTCTATAGCAAGCTTGCAACAACCCAGCTAGCTAACCCTGTATGTATATACCTGCAGTATATAGCAAGCTAACCCTGTATGTATATAGCTGCAGTCTATAGCTAGCTAGCCCTGTATGTATATACCTGCATTCTATAGCAAGCTTGCAACAACCCAGCTAGCTAACCCTGTATCTATATACCTGCAATCTATAGCTAGCTAACCCTGTATGTATATACCTGCAGTATATAGCAAGCTTGCAACAACCCAGCTAGCTAACCATGTATGTATAAACCTGCAGTCTATAGCAAGCTAGCGCTGTATGTATATACCTGCAGTCTATAGCAAGCTTGCAACAACCCAGCTAGCTAACCCTGTATGTATATACATGCAGTCTATAGCAAGCTTGCAACAACCCAGCTAGCTAGCCCTGTGTGTATATACCTTTAGTCTATAGCAAGCTAGCCCTGTATGTATATACCTGCAGCCTATAGCTAGCTAGCCCTGTATGTATATAACTGCAGTCTATAGCAAGCTTGCAACAACCCAGCTAGCTAGCCCTGTATGTATATACCTGCAGTCTATAGCTAGCTAACCCTGTATGTATATACCTGCAGTCTATAGCAAGCTTACAACAGCCCAGGTAGCTAACCCTGTATGTATATACCTGCAGTATATAGCAAGCTTGCAACAACCCAGCTAGCCAACCCTGTATGTATATACCTGCAGTCTATAGCAAGCTTGCAACAACCCAGCTAGCTAACCCTGTATGTATATACCTGCAGTATATAGCAAGCTAACCCTGTATGTATATAGCTGTAGTCTATAGCTAGCTAGCCCTGTATGTATATACCTGCATTCTATAGCAAGCTTGCAACAACCCAGCTAGCTAACCCTGTATCTATATACCTGCAATCTATAGCTAGCTAACCCTGTATGTATATACCTGCAGTATATAGCAAGCTTGCAACAACCCAGCTAGCTAACCATGTATGTATAAACCTGCAGTCTATAGCAAGCTAGCGCTGTATGTATATACCTGCAGTCTATAGCAAGCTTGCAACAACCCAGCTAGCTAACCCTGTATGTATATACATGCAGTCTATAGCAAGCTTGCAACAACCCAGCTAGCTAGCCCTGTATGTATATACCTGTAGTCTATAGCAAGCTAGCCCTGTATGTATATACCTGCAGCCTATAGCTAGCTAGCCCTGTATGTATATAACTGCAGTCTATAGCAAGCTAACCCTGTATGTATATAGCTGCAGGCTATAGTTAGCTAGCCCTGTATGTATATACCTGCAGTCTATAGCTAGCTAACCCTGTATGTATATACCTGCAGTATATAGCAAGCTAACCCTGTATGTATATAGCTGCAGTCTATAGCAAGCTTGCAACAACCCAGCTAGCTAACCCTGTATGTATATACCTGCAGTCTATAGCAAGCTAACCCTGTATGTATATAGCTGCAGGCTATAGTTAGCTAGCCCTGTATGTATATACCTGCAGTCTATAGCAAGCTTGCAACAACCCAGCTAGCTAACCCTGTATGGATATACCTGCAGTCTATAGCAAGCTAACCCTGTATGTATATACCTGCAGTCTATAGCAAGCTAGCCCTCTATGTATATACCTGCAGCCTATAGCTAGCTAGCCCTGTATGTATGTATGTATGTATATACCTGCAGTCTATAGCAAGCTAACCCTGTATGTATTAACCTGCAGGCTATAGCTAGCTAGAACTGTATGTATATAGCTGCAGTCTATAGCAAGCTTGCAACAACCCAGCTAGCTAGCCATGTATGTATATACCTGCAGTCTATAGCAAGCTTGCAACAACCCAGCTAGCTAACCTTGTATGTATATACCTGCAGTCTATAGCAAATTAACCCTGTATGTATATACCTGCAGTATATAGCAAGCTTGCAATAACCCAGCTAGCTAGCCCTGTATGTATATACCTGCAGTCTATAGCTAGCTAGCCCTGTATGTATATACCTGCAGTCTATAGCAAGCTTGCATCAACCCAGCTAGCTAAACCTGTGTGTATATACATGCAGTATATAGCTAGCTAACCCTGTATGTATATACCTGCAGTCTATAGCAAGCTTTCAACAACCCAGCTAGCTAGCCCTGTATGTATATACATGCAGTCTATAGCAAGCTTACAACAACCCAGGTAGCTAACCCTGTATGTATATACCTGCAGTATATAGCAAGCATGCAACAACCCAGCTAGCTAGCCCTGTATGTATGTATGTATGTATGTATATACCTGCAGTCTATAGCAAGCTAACCCTGTATGTATTAACCTGCAGGCTATAACAAGCTTGCAACAATCCAGCTAGCTAACCGTGTATGTATATACATGCAATCTATAGCTAGCTAGCCCTGTATGTATATACATGCAGTCTATAGCTAGCTAGCCTGGTATGTATATACATGCAGTCTATAGCTAGCTAGCCCTGTAGGTATATACCTGCAGTCTATAGCAAGCTTGAAACAACCCAGCTAGCTAATCATGTATGTATATACCTGCAATCTATAGCTAGCTAGCCCAGTATGTATATACCTGCAGTATATAGCAAGCTTGCAACAACCCAGCTAGCTAACCATGTATATATATACCTGCCGTCTATAGCTAGCTAGTCCTGTATGTATATACCTGGATTCTATAGCAAGCTTGCAACAACCCAGCTAGCTAACCCTGTATGTATATACCTGCAGTCTATAGCAAGCTAACCCTGTATGTATATACCTGCAGTCTATAGCAAGCTAACCCTGTATGTATATACCTGCAGTCTATAGCAAGCTTGCATCAACCCAGCTAGCTAAACCTGTGTGTATATACATGCAGTATATAGCTAGCTAACCCTGTATGTATATACCTGCAGTCTATAGCAAGCTTTCAACAACCCAGCTAGCTAGCCCTGTATGTATATACATGCAGTCTATAGCAAGCTTACAACAACCCAGGTAGCTAACCCTGTATGTATATACCTGCAGTATATAGCAAGCATGCAACAACCCAGCTAGCTAGCCCTGTATGTATGTATGTATGTATGTATATACCTGCAGTCTATAGCAAGCTAACCCTGTATGTATTAACCTGCAGGCTATAACAAGCTTGCAACAATCCAGCTAGCTAACCGTGTATGTATATACATGCAATCTATAGCTAGCTAGCCCTGTATGTATATACATGCAGTCTATAGCTAGCTAGCCTGGTATGTATATACATGCAGTCTATAGCTAGCTAGCCCTGTAGGTATATACCTGCAGTCTATAGCAAGCTTGAAACAACCCAGCTAGCTAATCATGTATGTATATACCTGCAATCTATAGCTAGCTAGCCCAGTATGTATATACCTGCAGTATATAGCAAGCTTGCAACAACCCAGCTAGCTAACCATGTATATATATACCTGCCGTCTATAGCTAGCTAGTCCTGTATGTATATACCTGGATTCTATAGCAAGCTTGCAACAACCCAGCTAGCTAACCCTGTATGTATATACCTGCAGTCTATAGCAAGCTAACCCTGTATGTATATACCTGCAGTCTATAGCAAGCTAACCCTGTATGTATATACCTGCAGTCTATAGCAAGCTTGCAACAACCCAGCTAGCTAGCCCTGTATGTATATACCTGCAGTCTATAGCAAGCTTGCAACAACCAAGCTAGCTAACCCTGTATGTATATACCTGCAGTCTATAGCAAGCTAACCCTGTATGTATATACCTGCAGTCTATAGCAAGCTTGCAACAGCCCAGCTAGCTAGCCCTGTATGTATATACCTGCAGTCTATAGAAAGCTAACCCTGTATGTATATACCTGCAGTCTATAGCAAGCTAGCCCTGTATGTATATACCTGCAGTCTATAGCTAGCTAGCCCTGTATGTATATACCTGCAGTCTATAGCGACCTTGCAACAACCCAGCTAGCTTACCTTGTATGTATATACCTGCAGTCTATAGCAAGCTTGCAACAACCCAGCTAGCTAACCCTGTATGTATATACCTGCAGTCTATAGCAAGCTAACCCTGTATGTATATAGCTGCAGGCTATAGTTAGCTAGCCCTGTAGGTATATACCTGCAGTCTATAGCAAGCTTGCAACAACCCAGCTAGCTAACCCTGTATGGATATACCTGCAGTCTATAGCAAGCTAACCCTGTATGTATATACCTGCAGTCTATAGCAAGCTAGCCCTGTATGTATATACCTGCAGTCTATAGCTAGCTAGCCCTGTATGTATATACCTGCAGTCTATAGCAAGCTTGCAACAACCCAGCTAGCTAACCCTGTGTGTATATACATGCAGTATATAGCTAGCTAACCATGTATGTATATACATGCAGTCTATAGCAAGCTTTCAACAACCCAGCTAGCTAGCCCTGTATGTATATACATGCAGTCTATAGCAAGCTTACAACAACCCAGGTAGCTAACCCTGTATGTATATACCTGCAGTATATAGCAAGCTTGCAACAACCCAGCTAGCCAACACTGTATGTATATACCTGCAATCTATAGCAAGCTTGCAACAACCCAGCTAGCTAACCCTGTATGTATATACCTGCAGTATATAGCAAGCTAACCCTGTATGTATATAGTTGCAGTCTATAGCTAGCTAGCCCTGTATGTATATACGTGCAGTATATAGCAAGCTTGCAACAACCCAGCTAGCTAACCATGTATGTATAAACCTGCAGTCTATAGCAAGCTAGCGCTGTATGTATATACCTGCAGTCTATAGCAAGCTTGCAACAACCCAGCTAGCTAACCCTGTATGTATATACATGCAGTCTATAGCAAGCTTGCAACAACCCAGCTAGCTAGCCCTGTATGTATATACCTGTAGTCTATAGCAAGCTAGCCCTGTATGTATATACCTGCAGCCTATAGCTAGCTAGCCCTGTATGTATATAACTGCAGTCTATAGCAAGCTTGCAACAACCCAGCTAGCTAGCCCTGTATGTATGTATATACATGTAGTCTATAGCAAGCTTGCAACAACCCAGCTAGCTAGCCCTGTATGTATATACCTGCAGTCTATAGCTAGCTAGCCCTGTATGTATATACCTGCAGTCTATAGCAAGCTTGCAACAACCCAGCTAGCTAACCCTGTATGTATATACATGAAATCCATAGCTAGCTAGCCCTATATGTATATACTTGCAGTCTATAGCAGGCTTGCAACAACCCAGCTAACTAGCCCTGTATGTATATACATGCAGTATATAGCTAGCTAGCCCTGTATGTATATACCTGCAATCTATAGCAAGCTTGCAACAACCCAGCTAGCTAGCTCTGTATGTAAATACATGCAGTCCATAGCTAGCTAGCCCTGTATGTATATACCTGCAGTCTATAGCAAGCTTGCAACAACCCAGCAGGCTAGCCCTGTATGTATATACCTGCAGTCTATAGCTAGCTAACCCTGTATGTATATACCTGCAGTATATAGCAATCTTGCAGCAACCCAGCTAGCTAGCCCTGTATGTATATACATGCAGTATATAGCAAGCTTGCAACAACCCAGCTAGCTAGCCCTGTATGTATATACATGCAGTATATAGCAAGCTTGCAACAACCCAGCTAGCTAAACCCTGTATGTATATACCTGCAGTATATGGCAAGCTTGCAAAACCCAGCTAGCTAGCCCTAGATGTATATACCTGCAGTATATAGCAAGCTTGCAACAACCCAGCTAGCTAACCCTGTATGTATAAACCTGCAGTCTATAGCAAGCTTACAACAACCCAGCTAGCTAACCCTGTATTTATATACCTGCAGTCTATAGCAAGCTTGCAACAACCCAGCTAGCTAGCCCTGTATGTATATACCTGTAGTCTATAGCTAGCTAACCCTGTATTTATATACCTGGAGTATATAGCAATCTTGCTGCAACCCAGCTAGCTAGCCCTGTATGTATATACATGCAGTATATAGCAAGCGTGCAACAACCCAGCTAGCTAGCCCTGTATTTATGTATGTATATACCTGCCGTCTATAGCAAGCTAATCCTGTATGTATTAACCTGCAGGCTATAGCTAGCTAGACCTGTATGTATATACCTGCAGTATATAGCAATCTTGCAGCAACCCAGCTAGCTAGCCCTTTATGTATATACATGCAGTATATAGCAAGCTTGCAACAACCCAGCTAGCTAGCCCTGTATGTATATACATGCAGTATATAGCAAGCTTGCAACAACCCAGCTAGCTAAACCCTGTATGTATAGGGCAAGCTTGCAACACCCCAGCTAGCTAGCCCTGTATGTATATACCTGCAGTATATAGCAAGCATGCAACAACCCAGCTAGCTAGCCCTGTATGTATGTATGTATGTATGTATGTATGTATATACCTGCAGTCTATAGCAAGCTAACCCTGTATGTATTAACCTGCAGGCTATAGCTAGCTAGAACTGTATGTATATAGCTGCAGTCTATAGCAAGCTTGCAACAACCCAGCTAGCTAGCCATGTATGTATATACCTGCAGTATATAGCAAGCTTGCAACAACCCAGCTAGCTAGCCCTGTATGTATATACCTGCAATCTATAGCAAGCTTGCAACGACCCAGCTAGCTAGCCATGTATGTATATACCTGCAGTCTATAGCTAGCTAGCCCTGTATGTATATACCTTTAGTCTATAACAAGCTTGCAACAATCCAGCTAGCTAACCGTGTATGTATATACATGCAATCTATAGCTAGCTAGCCCTGTATGTATATACATGCAGTCTATAGCTAGCTAGCCTGGTATGTATATACATGCAGTGTATAGCTAGCTAGCCCTGTAGGTATATACCTGCAGTCTATAGCAAGCTTGAAACAACCCAGCTAGCTAATCATGTATGTATATACCTGCAATCTATAGCTAGCTAGCCCAGTATGTATATACCTGCAGTATATAGCAAGCTTGCAACAACCCAGCTAGCTAACCATGTATATATATACCTGCCCTCTATAGCTAGCTAGCCCTGTATGTATATACCTGGATTCTATAGCAAGCTTGCAACAACCCAGCTAGCTAACCCTGTATGTATATACCTGCAGTCTATAGCAAGCTAACCCTGTATGTATATACCTGCAGTCTATAGCAAGCTTGCAACAACCCAGCTAGCTAGCCCTGTATGTATATACCTGCAGTCTATAGCAAGCTTGCAACAACCCAGCTAGCTAACCCTGTATGTATATACCTGCAGTCTATAGCAAGCTAACCCTGTATGTATATACCTGCAGTCTATAGCAAGATTGCAACAGCCCAGCTAGCTAGCCCTGTATGTATATACCTGCAGTCTATAGAAAGCTAACCCTGTATGTATATACCTGCAGTCTATAGCAAGCTAGCCCTGTATGTATATACCTGCAATCTATAGCAAGCTTGCAACAACCCAGCTAGCTAGCCCTGTACGTATATACCTGCAGTCTATAGCTAGCTAGCCCTGTATGTATATACCTTCAGTCTATAGGAAGCTAAGCCTGTATGTATTAACCTGCAGGCTATAGCTAGCTAGACCTGTATGTATATAGGGATGCAGTCTATAGCAAGCTTGAAACAACCCAGCTAGCTAACCATGTATGTATATACATGCATTCTATAGCAAGCTTGCAACAACCCAGCTAGCTAGCCCTGTATGTATATACCTGTAGTCTATAGCAAGCTAGCCCTGTATGTATATACCTGCAGCCTATAGCTAGCTAGCCCTGTATGTAAATAACTGCAGTATATAGCAAGCATGCAACAAACCAGCTAGCTAGCCCTGTATTTATGTATGTATATACCTGCAGTCTATAGCAAGCTAACCCTGTATGTATTAACCTGCAGGCTATAACTAGCTAGACCTGTATGTATATAGCTGCAGTCTATAGCAAGCTTGCAACAACCCAGCTAGCTAGCCATGTATGTATATACCTGCAGTCTATAGCAAGCTTGCAACAACTCAGCTAGCTAGCCCTGTATGTATATACCTGCAATCTACAGCAAGCTTGCAACAACCCAGCTAGCTAGCCCTGTACGTATATACCTGCAGTCTATAGCTAGCTAGCCCTGTATGTATATACCTTCAGTCTATAGGAAGCTAAGCTTGTATGTATTAACCTGCAGTCTATAGCAAGCTAGCCCTGTATGTATATAACTGCAGTCTAGAGCAAGCTTGAAACAACCCAGCTAGCTAACCCTGTATGTATATACCTGCAGTATATAGCAAGCTTGCAACAACCCAGCTAGCTAGCCCTGTATGTATATACATGCAGTATATAGCAAGCTTGCAACAACCCAGCTAGCTAAACCCTGTATGTATATACCTGCAGTATATGGCAAGCTTGCAAAACCCAGCTAGCTAGCCCAAGATGTATATACCTGCAGTATATAGCAAGCATGCAACAACCCAGCTAGCTAGCCCTGTATGTATGTATGTATATACCTGCAGTCTATAGCAAGCTAACCATGTATGTATCAACCTGCAGGCTATAGCTAGCTAGACATGTATGTATATAGCTGCAGTCTATAGCAAGCTTGCAACAACCCAACTAGCTAGCCATGTATGTATATACCTGCAGTCTATAGCAAGCTTGCAACAACCCAGCTAGCTAGCCCTGTATGTATATACCTGCAATCTATAGCAAGATTGAAACAACCCAGCAAGCTAGCCCTGTATGCATATACCGCAGTCTATAGGAAGCTTGCAACAATCCAGCTAGCTAACCGTGTATGTATATACATGCAGTCTATAGCTAGCTAGCCCTGTATGTATATACATGCAGTCTATAGCTAGCTAGCCCGGTATGTATATACATGAAGTCTATAGCTAGCTAGCCCTGTTGGTATATACCTGCAGTCTATAGCCAGCTTGCAACAACCCAGCTAGCTAGCCCTGTTTGTATATACCTGTAGTCTATAGCTAGCTAGCCACGTATGTATGTATATAACTGCAGTCTATAGCAAGCTTGCAAGAACCCAGCTAGATAGCCCTGTAAGTATATACCTGCAGTCAATAGCAAGCTTGCAACAACCCAGCTAGCTAACCCTGTATGTATATACCTGAAGTCTATAGCAAGCTTGCAACAACCCAGCTAGCTAACCTTGTATATATATAGCTGCCGTCTATAGCTAGCTAGCCATGTATGTATATACCTGGATTCTATAGCAAGCTTGCAACAACCCAGCTAGCTAACCTTGTATGTATATACCTGCAGTCTATAGCAAGCTAACCCTGTATGTATATACCTGCAGTCTATAGCAAGATAACCCTGTATGTATATACCTGCAGTCTATAGCAAGCTTGCAACAACCCAGCTAGCTAGCCCTGTATGTATATACCTGCAGTCTATAGCAAGCTTGCAACAACCCAACTAGCTAACCCTGTATGTATATACCTGCAGTCTATAGCAAGCTAACCCTGTATGTATATACCTGCAGTCTATAGCAAGCTTGCAACAGCCCAGCTAGCTAGCCCTGTATGTATATACCTGCAGTCTATAGCAAGCTAACCCTGTATGTATATACCTGCAGTCTATAGCAAACTAGCCCTGTATGTATATACCTGCAGTCTATAGCAAGCTAGCCCTGTATGTATATAACTGCAGTCTAGAGCAAGCTTGAAACAACCCAGCTAGCTAACCCTGTATGTATATACCTGCAGTCTATAGCAAACTAACCCTGTATTATATATACCTGCAGTCTATAGCAAGCTTGCAATAACCCAGCTAGCTAGCCCTGTACGTATATACCTGCATTCTATAGCTAGCTAGCCCTATATGTATATACCTGCAGTCTATAGCAAGCTTGCAACAACCCAGCTAGCTAACCCTGTATGTATATACATGCACTCCATAGCTAGCTAGCCCTGTATGTATATACATGCAGTCTATAGCAGGCTTGCAATAACCCAGCTAACTAGCCCTTTATGTATATACATGCAGTATATAGCTAGCTAGCCCTGTATGTATTAACCTGCAGGCTATAGCTAGCTAGACCTGTATGTATATAGCTGCAGTCTATAGCAAGCCATGTATGTATATACCTGCAGTCTATAGCAAGCTTGCAACAACCCAGCTAGCTAGCCCTGTATGTATATACCTGCAATCTATAGCAAGCTTGCAACAACCCAGCTAGCTAGCCCGGTACGTATATACCTGCAGTCTATAGCTAGCTAGCCCTGTATGTATATACCTTCAGTCTATAGGAAGCTAACCCTGTATGTATTAACCTGCAGGCTATAGCTAGCTAGACCTGTATGTATATAGCTACAGTCTATAGCAAGCTTGAAACAACCCAGCTAGCTAACCATGTATGTATATACCTGCAATCTATAGCTAGCTAGCCCAGTATGTATATACCTGCAGTATATAGCAAGCTTGCAACAACCCAGCTAGCTAAGCATGTATGTATATACCTGCAGTCTATAGCTAGCTAGCCCTGTATGTATATACCTGCAGTCTATAGCCAGCTTGCAACAACCCAGCTAGCTAGCCCTGTATGTATATACCTGTAGTCTATAGCAAGCTTGCAATAACCCAGCAAGCTAGCACTGTATGTATATACCTACAGTCTATAGCTAGCTAGCCCTAAATGTATGTATATAACTGCAGTCTATAGCAAGCTTGCAACAACCCAGCTAGCTAGCCCTGTATGTATATACCTGCAGTCTATAGCAAGCTTGCAACAACCCAGCTAGCTAACCCTGTATGTATATACCTGCAGTCTATAGCAAGCTTGCAACAACCCAGCTAGCTAACCCTGTATGTATATACCTGCAGTCTATAGCATCTTGCAACAACCCAGCCAGCTAACCATGTATATATATACCTGCCGTCTATAGCTAGCTAGCCCTGTAGGTATATACCTGGATTCTAAAGCAAGCTTGCAACAACCCAGCTAGCTAACCCTGTATGTATATACCTGCAGTCTATAGCAAGCTAACCCTGTATGTATATACCTTCAGTCTATAGCAAGCTAACCCTGTATTTATATACCTGCAGTCTATAGCAATCTTGCAACATCCCAGCTAGCTAGCCCTGTATGTATATACATGCAGTCTATAGCAAGCTTGCAACAACCCAACTAGCTAACCCTGTATGTATATACCTGCAGTCTATAGCAAGCTTGCAACAGCCCTGCTAGCTAGCCCTGTATGTATATACCTGCAGTCTATATCAAGCTAGCCCTGTATGTATATACCTGCAGTCTATAGCAAGCTAGCCCTGTATGTATATACCTGCAGTCTAGAGCAAGCTTGAAACAACCCAGCTAGCTAACCCTGTATGTATATACCTGCAGTCTATAGCAAACTAACCCTGTATGTATATACCTGCAGTCTATAGCAAGCTTGCAATAACCCAGCTAGCTAGCCCTGTATGTATATACCTGCAGTCTATAGCTAGCTAGCCCTGTATGTATATACCTGCAGTCTATAGCAAGCTTGCAACAACCCAGCTAGCTAACCCTGTATGTATATACATGCCGTCCATAGCTAGCTAGCCCTGTATGTATATACATACAGTCTATAGCAGGCTTGCAACAACCCAGCTAACTAGCCCTGTATCTATATACATGCAGTATATAGCTAGCTAGCCCTGTATGTATATACCTGCAGTCTATAGCAAGCTTGCAACAACCCAGCTAGCTAGCCCTGTATGTATATACCTGCAGTCTATAGCTAGTTAACCCCGTATGTATATACCTGCAGTATATAGCAATCTTGCAGCAACCCAGCTAGCTAGCCCTGTATGTATATACATGCAGTATATAGCAAGCTTGCAACAACCCAGCTAGCTAGCCCTGTATGTATATAACTGCAGTATATGGCAAGCTTGCAAAACCCAGCTAGCTAGCCCTAGATGTATATACCTGCAGTATATAGCAAGCATGCAACAACCCAGCTAGCTAGCCCTGTATGTATATACATGCAGTCTATAGCAAGCTTGCAAAAACCCAGCTAGCTAGTCCTGTATGTATATACCTGCAGTCGATAGCTAGCTAGCCCTGTATATATATACCTGCAGTCTATAGCAAGCTTGCAACAACCCAGCTAGCTAACCCTGTATGTATAAACCTGCAGTCTATAGCAAGCTTACAACAACCCAGCTAGCTAACCCTGTATGTATATAACTGCAGTCTATAGCAAGCTTGCAACAACCCAGCTAGCTAGCCCTGTATGTATATACATGTAGTCTATTGCTAGCTAACCCTGTATGTATACCTGGAGTATATAGCAATCTTGCAGCAACCCAGCTAGCTAGCCCTGTATGTATATACATGCAGTATATAGCAAGCTTGCTACAACCCAGCTAGCTAGCCCTGTATATATATACATGCAGTCTATAGCAAGCTTGCAACAACCCAGCTAGCTAACCCTGTATGTATATACATGCACTCCATAGCTAACTAGCCCTTTATGTATATACATGCAGTATATAGCTAGCTAGCCCTGTATGTATTAACCTGCAGGCTATAGCTAGCTAGACCTGTATGTATATAGCTGCAGTCTATAGCAAGCCATGTATGTATATACCTGCAGTCTATAGCAAGCTTGCAACAACCCAGCTAGCTAGCCCTGTATGTATATACCTGCAATCTATAGCAAGCTTGCAACAACCCAGCTAGCTAGCCCGGTACGTATATACCTGCAGTCTATAGCTAGCTAGCCCTGTATGTATATACCTTCAGTCTATATGAAGCTAACCCTGTATGTATTAACCTGCAGGCTATAGCTAGCTAGACCTGTATGTATATAGCTACAGTCTATAGCAAGCTTGAAACAACCCAGCTAGCTAACCATGTATGTATATACCTGCAATCTATAGCTAGCTAGCCCAGTATGTATATACCTGCAGTATATAGCAAGCTTGCAACAACCCAGCTAGCTAAGCATGTATGTATATACCTGCAGTCTATAGCTAGCTAGCCCTGTATGTATATACCTGCAGTCTATAGCCAGCTTGCAACAACCCAGCTAGCTAGCCCTGTATGTATATACCTGTAGTCTATAGCAAGCTTGCAATAACCCAGCAAGCTAGCACTGTATGTATATACCTACAGTCTATAGCTAGCTAGCCCTAAATGTATGTATATAACTGCAGTCTATAGCAAGCTTGCAACAACCCAGCTAGCTAGCCCTGTATGTATATACCTGCAGTCTATAGCAAGCTTGCAACAACCCAGCTAGCTAACCCTGTATGTATATACCTGCAGTCTATAGCAAGCTTGCAACAACCCAGCTAGCTAACCCTGTATGTATATACCTGCAGTCTATAGCAAGCTTGCAACAACCCAGCCAGCTAACCATGTATATATATACCTGCCGTCTATAGCTAGCTAGCCCTGTAGGTATATACCTGGATTCTAAAGCAAGCTTGCAACAACCCAGCTAGCTAACCCTGTATGTATATACCTGCAGTCTATAGCAAGCTAACCCTGTATGTATATACCTGCAGTCTATAGCAAGCTAACCCTGTATGTATATACCTGCAGTCTATAGCAATCTTGCAACAACCCAGCTAGCTAGCCCTGTATGTATATACCTGCAGTCTATAGCAAGCTTGCAACAACCCAACTAGCTAACCCTGTATGTATATACCTGCAGTCTATAGCAAGCTTGCAACAGCCCTGCTAGCTAGCCCTGTATGTATATACCTGCAGTCTATATCAAGCTAGCCCTGTATGTATATACCTGCAGTCTATAGCAAGCTAGCCCTGTATGTATATACCTGCAGTCTAGAGCAAGCTTGAAACAACCCAGCTAGCTAACCCTGTATGTATATACCTGCAGTCTATAGCAAACTAACCCTGTATGTATATACCTGCAGTCTATAGCAAGCTTGCAATAACCCAGCTAGCTAGCCCTGTATGTATATACCTGCAGTCTATAGCTAGCTAGCCCTGTATGTATATACCTGCAGTCTATAGCAAGCTTGCAACAACCCAGCTAGCTAACCCTGTATGTATATACATGCCGTCCATAGCTAGCTAGCCCTGTATGTATATACATACAGTCTATAGCAGGCTTGCAACAAACCAGCTAACTAGCCCTGTATCTATATACATGCAGTATATAGCTAGCTAGCCCTGTATGTATATACCTGCAGTCTATAGCAAGCTTGCAACAACCCAGCTAGCTAGCCCTGTATGTATATACCTGCAGTCTATAGCTAGTTAACCCCGTATGTATATACCTGCAGTATATAGCAATCTTGCAGCAACCCAGCTAGCTAGCCCTGTATGTATATACATGCAGTATATAGCAAGCTTGCAACAACCCAGCTAGCTAGCCCTGTATGTATATAACTGCAGTATATGGCAAGCTTGCAAAACCCAGCTAGCTAGCCCTAGATGTATATACCTGCAGTATATAGCAAGCATGCAACAACCCAGCTAGCTAGCCCTGTATGTATATACATGCAGTCTATAGCAAGCTTGCAAAAACCCAGCTAGCTAGTCCTGTATGTATATACCTGCAGTCTATAGCTAGCTAGCCCTGTATATATATACCTGCAGTCTATAGTAAGCTTACAACAACCCAGCTAGCTAACCCTGTATGTATATACCTGCAGTCTATAGCAAGCTTGCAACAACCCAGCTAGCTAGCCCTGTATGTATATACCTGTAGTCTATAGCTAGCTAACCCTGTATGTATACCTGGAGTATATAGCAATCTTGCAGTAACCCAGCTAGCTAGCCCTGTATGTATATACATGCAGTATATAGCAAGCTTGCAACAACCCAGCTAGCTAGCCCTGTATATATATACATGCAGTATATAGCAAGCTTGCAACAACCCAGCTAGCTAAACCCTGTATGTATATACCTGCAGTATATGGCAAGCTTGCAACAACCCAACTAGCTAGCCCTGTATGTATATACCTGCAGTATATAGCAAGCATGCAACAACCCAGCTAGCTAGCCCTGTATTTATGTATGTATATACCTGCAGTCTATAGCAAGCTAACCCTGTATGTATTAACCTGCAGGCTATAGCTAGCTAGACCTGTATGTATATAGCTGCAGTCTATAGCAAGCTTGCAACAACCCAGATAGCTAGCCATGTATGTATATACCTGCAGTCTATAGCAAGCTTGCAACAACCCAGCTAGCTAGCCCTGTATGTATATACCTGCAATCTATAGCAAGCTTGCAACAACCCAGCTAGCTAGCCCGGTACGTATATACCTGCAGTCTATAGCAAGCTTGAAACAACCCAGCTAGCTAACCATGTATGTATATACCTGCAATCTATAGCTAGCTAGCCCAGTATGTATATACCTGCAGTATATAGCAAGCTTGCAACAACCCAGCTAGCTAAGCATGTATGTATATACCTGCAGTCTATAGCTAGCTAGCCCTGTATGTATATACCTGCAGTCTATAGCCAGCTTGCAACAACCCAGCTAGCTAGCCCTGTATGTATATACCTGTAGTCTATAGCAAGCTTGCAATAACCCAGCAAGCTAGCACTGTATGTATATACCTACAGTCTATAGCTAGCTAGCCCTAAATGTATTTATATAACTGCAGTCTATAGCAAGCTTGCAACAACCCAGCTAGCTAGCCCTGTATGTATATACCTGCAGTCTATAGCAAGCTTGCAACAACCCAGCTAGCTAACCCTGTATGTATATACCTGCAGTCTATAGCAAGCTTGCAACAACCCAGCTAGCTAACCCTGTATGTATATACCTGCAGTCTATAGCAAGCTTGCAACAACCCAGCCAGCTAAACATGTATATATATACCTGCCGTCTATAGCTAGCTAGCCCTGTAGGTATATACCTGGATTCTAAAGCAAGCTTGCAACAACCCAGCTAGCTAACCCTGTATGTATATACCTGCAGTCTATAGCAAGCTAACCCTGTATGTATATACCTGCAGTCTATAGCAAGCTAACCCTGTATGTATATACCTGCATTCTATAGCAATCTTGCAACAACCCAGCTAGCTAGCCCTGTATGTATATACCTGCAGTCTATAGCAAGCTTGCAACAACCCAACTAGCTAACCCTGTATGTATATACCTGCAGTCTATAGCAAGCTTGCAACAGCCCTGCTAGCTAGCCCTGTATGTATATACCTGCAGTCTATAGCAAGCTAACCCTGTATGTATATACCTGCAGTCTATATCAAGCTAGCCCTGTATGTATATACCTGCAGTCTATAGCAAGCTGGCCCTGTATGTATATACCTGCAGTCTAGAGCAAGCTTGAAACAACCCAGCTAGCTAACCCTGTATGTATATACCTGCATTCTATAGCAAACTAACCCTGTATGTATATACCTGCAGTCTATAGCAAGCTTGCAATAACCCAGCTAGCTAGCCCTGTATGTACATACCTGCAGTCTATAGCTAGCTAGCCCTGTATGTATATACCTGCAGTCTATAGCAAGCTTGCAACAACCCAGCTAGCTAACCCTGTATGTATATACATGCAGTCCATAGCTAGCTAGCCCTGTATGTATATACATACAGTCTATAGCAGGCTTGCAACAACCCAGCTAACTAGCCCTGTATGCATATACATGCAGTATATAGCTAGCTAGCCCTGTATGTATATACCTGCAGTCTATAGCAAGCTTGCAACAACCCAGCTAGCTAGCCCTGTATGTATATACCTGCAGTCTATAGCTAGTTAACCCCGTATGTATATACCTGCAGTATATAGCAATCTTGCAGCAACCCAGCTAGCTAGCCCTGTATGTATATACATGCAGTATATAGCAAGCTTGCAACAACCCAGCTAGCTAGCCCTGTATGTATATAACTGCAGTATATGGCAAGCTTGCAACAACCCAGCTTGCTAGCCCTGTATGTATATACCTGCAGTATATAGCAAGCATGCAATAACCCAGCTAGCTAGCCCTGTATGTATATACATGCAGTCTATAGCAAGCTTGTAAAAACTCAGCTAGCTAGTCCTGTATGTATATACCTTCAGTCTATAGCTAGCTAGCCCTGTATATATATACCTGCAGTCTATAGCAAGCTTGCAACAACCCAGCTAGCTAACCCTGTATGTATAAACCTGCAGTCTATAGCAAGCTTACAACAACCCAGCTAGCTAACCCTGTATGTATATACCTGCAGTCTATAGCAAGCTTGCAACAACCCAGCTAGCTAGCCCTGTATGTATATTACCTGCAGTCGATAGCTAGCTAACCCTGTATGTATATACCTGCAGTATATAGCAATCTTGCAGCAACCCAGCTAGCTAGCCCTGTATGTATATACATGCAGAATATAGCAAGCTTGAAAGAACCCAGCTAGCTAGCCCTGTATGTATATACATGAAGTATATAGCAAGCTTGCAACAACCCAGCTAGCTAAACCCTGTATGTATATACCTGCAGTATATGGCAAGCTTGCAACAACCCAGCTAGCCCTGTATGTATATACCTGCAGTATATAGCAAGCATGCAACAACCCAGCTAGCTAGCCCTGTATGTATGTATGTATATACCTGCAGTCTATAACAAGCTAACCCTGTATGTATTAACCTGCAGGCTATAGCTAGCTAGACCTGTATGTATATAGCTGCAGTCTATAGCAAGCTTGCAACAACCCAGCTAGCTAGCCATGTATGTATATACCTGCAGTCTATAGCAAGCTTGCAACAACCCAGCTAGCTAGCCATGTATGTATGTACCTGCAATCTATAGCAAGATTGAAACAACCCAGCTAGCTAGCCCTGTATGCATATACCTGCAGTCTATAGGAAGCTTGCAACAATCCAGCTAGCAAACCGTGTATGTATATACATGCAGTCTATAGCTAGCTAGCCCTGTATGTATATACATGCAGTCTATAGCTAGCTAGCCCTGTTGGTATATACCTGCAGTCTATAGCAAGCTTGAAACAACCCAGCTAGCTAACCATGTATGTATATACCTGCAATCTATAGCTAGCTAGCCCAGTATGTATATACCTGCAGTCTATAGCCAGCTTGCAACAACCCAGCTAGCTAGCCCTGTATGTATATACCTGTAGTATATAGCAAGCTTGCAATAACCCAGCAAGCTAGCCCTGTATGTATATACCTGCAGTCTATAGCTAGCTAGCCATGTATGTATGTATATAACTGCAGTCTATAGCAAGCTTGCAAGAACCCAGCTAGATAGCCCTGTAAGTATATACCTGCAGTCTATAGCAAGCTTACAACAACCCAGCTAGCTAACCCTGTATGTATATACCTGAAGTCTATAGCAAGCTTGCAACAACCCAGCTAGCTAACCCTGTATGTATATACCTGCAGTCTATAGCAAGCTTGCAACAACCCAGCTAGCTAACCTTGTATATATATACCTGCCGTCTATAGCTAGCTAGCCCTGTATGTATATACCTGGATTCTATAGCAAGCTTGCAACAACCCAGCTAGCTAACCCTGTATGTATATACCTGCAGTCTATAGCAAGCTAACCCTGTATGTATATACCTGCAGTCTATAGCAAGCTAACCCTGTATGTATATACCTGCAGTCTATAGCAAGCTTGCAACAACCCAGCTAGCTAGCCCTGTATGTATATACCTGCAGTCTATAGCAAGCTTGCAACAACCCAACTAGTTAACCCTGTATGTATATACCTGCAGTCTATAGCAAGCTAACCCTGTATGTATATACCTGCAGTCTATAGCAAGCTTGCAACAGCCCAGCTAGCTAGTCCTGTATGTATATACCTGCATTCTATAGCAAGCTAACCCTGTATGTATATACCTGCAGTCTATAGCAAACTAGCCCTGTATGTATATACCTGCAGTCTATAGCAAGCTAGCCTTGTATGTATATAACTGCAGTCTAGAGCAAGCTTGAAACAACCCAGCTAGCTAACCCTGTATGTATATACCTGCAGTCTATAGCAAACTAACCCTGTATGTATATACCTGCAGTCTATAGCAAGCTTGCAATAACCCAGCTAGCTAGCCCTGTATGTATATACCTGCATTCTATAGCTAGCTAGCCCTATATGTATATACCTGCAGTCTATAGCAAGCTTGAAACAACCCAGCTAGCTAACCCTGTATATATATACATGCAGTCCATAGCTAGCTAGCCCTGTATGTATATACATGCAGTCTATAGCAGGCTTGCAACAACCTAGCTAACTAGCCCTGTATGTACATACATGCAGTATATAGCTAGCTAGCCCTGTATGTATATACCTGCAATCTATAGCAAGCTTGCAACAACCCAGCTAGCTAGCTCTGTATGTATATACATGCAGTCCATAGCTAGCTAGCCCTGTATGTATATACCTGCAGTCTATAGCAATCTTGCAACAACCCAGCTAGCTAGCATTGTATGTATATACCTGCAGTATATAGCTAGCTAACCCTGTATGTATATACCTGCAGTATATAGCAATCTTGCAGCAACCCAGCTAGCTAGCCCTGTATGTATGTATATACATGCAGTATATAGCAAGCTTGCAACAACCCAGCTAGCTAGCCCTGTATGTATATACATGCAGTATATAGCAAGCTTGCAACAACCCAGCTAGCTAAACCCTGTATGTATTTACCTGCAGTATATGGCAAGCTTGCAACAACCCAGCTAGCTAACCGTGTATGTATATACCTGCATTCTATAGCAAGCTTGCAACAACCCAGCTAGATAACCCTGTATGTATATACCTGCAGTCTATAGCAAGCTAACCCTGTATGTATATAGCTGCAGTCTATAGCTAGCTAGCCCTGTATGTATATACCTGCAGTCTATAGCAAGCTTGCAACAACCCAGCTAGCTAACCCTGTATGGATATACCTGCAGTCTATAGCAAGCTAACCCTGTATGTATATACCTGCAGTCTATAGCAAGCTAGCCCTGTATGTATATACCTGCAGTCTATAGCAAGCTAGCCCTGTATTTATATACCTGCAGTCTAGAGCAAGCTTGCAACAACCCAGCTAGCTAACCCTGTATGTATATACCAGCAGTCTATAGCAAACTAACCCTGTATGTATATTCCTGCAGTCTATAGCAAGCTTGCAATAACCCAGCTAGCTAGTATGTATATACCTGCAGTCTATAGCTAGCTAGCCCTGTATGTATATACCTGCAGTCTATAGCAAGCTTGCAACAACCCAGCTAGCTAACCCTGTGTGTATATACATGCAGTATATAGCTAGCTAACCCTGTATGTATATACCTGCAGTCTACAGCAAGCTTTCAACAACCCAGCTAGCTAGCCCTGTATGTATATACCTGCAGTCTATATCAAGCTTACAAAAACCCAGGTAGCTAAACCTGTATGTATATACCTGCAGTATATAGCAAGCTTGCAACAACCCAGCTAGCCAACCCTGTATTTATATACCTGCAGTCTATAGCAAGCTTGCAACAACCCAGCTAGCTAACCCTGTATGTATATACCTGCAGTCTATAGCAAGCTAACCCTGTATGTATATAGCTGCAGTCTATAGCTAGCTATCCCTGTATGTATATACCTGCATTCTATAGCAAGCTTGCAACAACCCAGCTAGCTAACCCTGTATGTATATACCTGCAATATATAGCTTGCTAACCCTGTATGTATATACCTGCAGTCTATAGCAAGCTTGCAACAACCCAGCTAGCTAACCATGTATGTATAAACCTGCAGTCTATAGCAAGCTAGCGCTGTATGTATATACCTGCAGTCTATATCAAGCTTGCAATAACCCAGCTAGCTAACCCTGTATGTATATACATGCAGTCTATAGCAAGCTTGCAACAACCCAGCTAGCTAGCCCTGTATGTATATACCTGTAGTCTATAGCAAGCTAGCCCTGTATGTATATACCTGCAGCCTATAGCTAGCTAGCCCTGTATGTATATAACTGCAGTATAAAGCTAGCTAGCCCTGTATGTATATACCTGCAGTCTATAGCAAGCTTGCAACAACCCAGTTAGTTAACCCTGTATGTATATACATGCAGTCCATAGCTAGCTAGCCCTGTATGTATATACATGCAGTCTATAGCAGGCTTGCAACAACCCAGCTAATTAGCCCTGTATGTATATACATGCAATATATAGCTAGCTAGCCCTGTATGTATATACCTGCAATCTATAGTAAGCTTGCAACAACCCAGCTAGCTAGCTCTGTATGTATATACATGCAGTACATAGCTAGCTAGCCCTGTATGTATATACCTGCAGTCTATAGCAAGCTTGCAACAACCCAGCTAGCTAGCCCTGTATGTATATACCTGCAGTCTATAGCTAGCTAACCCTGTATGTATATACCTGCAGTATATAGCAATCTTGCAGCAACCCAGCTAGCTAGCCCTGTATGTATATACATGCAGTATATAGCAAGCTTGCAACAACCCAGCTAGCTAGCCCTGTATGTATATACATGCAGTATATAGCAAGATTGCAACAACCCAGCTAGCTAAACCCTGTATGTATATACCTGCAGTCTATAGCAAGCTTGCAACAACCCAGCTAGCTAGCCCTGTATGTATATACCTGCAATATATAGCTAGCTAACCCTGTATGTATATACCTGCAGTATATAGCAATCTTGCAGCAACCCAGCTAGCTAGCCCTGTATGTATATACATGCAGTATATAGCAAGCTTGCAACAACCCAGCTAGCTAACCCTGTATGTATATACCTGCAGTATATGGCAAGCTTGCAACAACCCAGCTAGCTAACCGTGTATGTATATACCTGCAGTCTATAGCAAGCTTGCAACAACCCAGCTAGCTAACCCTGTATGTATATACCTGCAGTCTATAGCAAGCTAACCCTGTATGTATATAGCTGCAGTCTATAGCTAGCTAGCCCTGTATGTATATACCTGCAGTCTATAGCAAGCTTGCAACAACCCAGCTAGTTAACCCTGTATGTATATACCTGCAGTCTATAGCAAGCTAACCCTGTATGTATATACCTGCAGTCTATAGCAAGCTTGCAACAGCCCAGCTAGCTAGTCCTGTATGTATATACCTGCATTCTATAGCAAGCTAACCCTGTATGTATATACCTGCAGTCTATAGCAAACTAGCCCTGTATGTATATACCTGCAGTCTATAGCAAGCTAGCCTTGTAAATATATAACTGCAGTCTAGAGCAAGCTTGAAACAACCCAGCTAGCTAACCCTGTATGTATATACCTGCAGTCTATAGCAAACTAACCCTGTATGTATATACCTGCAGTCTATAGCAAGCTTGCAATAACCCAGCTAGCTAGCCCTGTATGTATATACCTGCATTCTATAGCTAGCTAGCCCTATATGTATATACCTGCAGTCTATAGCAAGCTTGAAACAACCCAGCTAGCTAACCCTGTATATATATACATGCAGTCCATAGCTAGCTAGCCCTGTATGTATATACATGCAGTCTATAGCAGGCTTGCAACAACCTAGCTAACTAGCCCTGTATGTACATACATGCAGTATATAGCTAGCTAGCCCTGTATGTATATACCTGCAATCTATAGCAAGCTTGCAACAACCCAGCTAGCTAGCTCTGTATGTATATACATGCAGTCCATAGCTAGCTAGCCCTGTATGTATATACCTGCAGTCTATAGCAATCTTGCAACAACCCAGCTAGCTAGCATTGTATGTATATACCTGCAGTATATAGCTAGCTAACCCTGTATGTATATACCTGCAGTATATAGCAATCTTGCAGCAACCCAGCTAGCTAGCCCTGTATGTATGTATATACATGCAGTATATAGCAAGCTTGCAACAACCCAGCTAGCTAGCCCTGTATGTATATACATGCAGTATATAGCAAGCTTGCAACAACCCAGCTAGCTAAACCCTGTATGTATTTACCTGCAGTATATGGCAAGCTTGCAACAACCCAGCTAGCTAACCGTGTATGTATATACCTGCATTCTATAGCAAGCTTGCAACAACCCAGCTAGATAACCCTGTATGTATATACCTGCAGTCTATAGCAAGCTAACCCTGTATGTATATAGCTGCAGTCTATAGCTAGCTAGCCCTGTATGTATATACCTGCAGTCTATAGCAAGCTTGCAACAACCCAGCTAGCTAACCCTGTATGGATATACCTGCAGTCTATAGCAAGCTAACCCTGTATGTATATACCTGCAGTCTATAGCAAGCTAGCCCTGTATGTATATACCTGCAGTCTATAGCAAGCTAGCCCTGTATTTATATACCTGCAGTCTAGAGCAAGCTTGCAACAACCCAGCTAGCTAACCCTGTATGTATATACCAGCAGTCTATAGCAAACTAACCCTGTATGTATATTCCTGCAGTCTATAGCAAGCTTGCAATAACCCAGCTAGCTAGTATGTATATACCTGCAGTCTATAGCTAGCTAGCCCTGTATGTATATACCTGCAGTCTATAGCAAGCTTGCAACAACCCAGCTAGCTAACCCTGTGTGTATATACATGCAGTATATAGCTAGCTAACCCTGTATGTATATACCTGCAGTCTACAGCAAGCTTTCAACAACCCAGCTAGCTAGCCCTGTATGTATATACCTGCAGTCTATATCAAGCTTACAAAAACCCAGGTAGCTAAACCTGTATGTATATACCTGCAGTATATAGCAAGCTTGCAACAACCCAGCTAGCCAACCCTGTATTTATATACCTGCAGTCTATAGCAAGCTTGCAACAACCCAGCTAGCTAACCCTGTATGTATATACCTGCAGTCTATAGCAAGCTAACCCTGTATGTATATAGCTGCAGTCTATAGCTAGCTATCCCTGTATGTATATACCTGCATTCTATAGCAAGCTTGCAACAACCCAGCTAGCTAACCCTGTATGTATATACCTGCAATATATAGCTTGCTAACCCTGTATGTATATACCTGCAGTCTATAGCAAGCTTGCAACAACCCAGCTAGCTAACCATGTATGTATAAACCTGCAGTCTATAGCAAGCTAGCGCTGTATGTATATACCTGCAGTCTATATCAAGCTTGCAATAACCCAGCTAGCTAACCCTGTATGTATATACATGCAGTCTATAGCAAGCTTGCAACAACCCAGCTAGCTAGCCCTGTATGTATATACCTGTAGTCTATAGCAAGCTAGCCCTGTATGTATATACCTGCAGCCTATAGCTAGCTAGCCCTGTATGTATATAACTGCAGTATAAAGCTAGCTAGCCCTGTATGTATATACCTGCAGTCTATAGCAAGCTTGCAACAACCCAGTTAGTTAACCCTGTATGTATATACATGCAGTCCATAGCTAGCTAGTCCTGTATGTATATACATGCAGTCTATAGCAGGCTTGCAACAACCCAGCTAATTAGCCCTGTATGTATATACATGCAATATATAGCTAGCTAGCCCTGTATGTATATACCTGCAATCTATAGTAAGCTTGCAACAACCCAGCTAGCTAGCTCTGTATGTATATACATGCAGTACATAGCTAGCTAGCCCTGTATGTATATACCTGCAGTCTATAGCAAGCTTGCAACAACCCAGCTAGCTAGCCCTGTATGTATATACCTGCAGTCTATAGCTAGCTAACCCTGTATGTATATACCTGCAGTATATAGCAATCTTGCAGCAACCCAGCTAGCTAGCCCTGTATGTATATACATGCAGTATATAGCAAGCTTGCAACAACCCAGCTAGCTAGCCCTGTATGTATATACATGCAGTATATAGCAAGATTGCAACAACCCAGCTAGCTAAACCCTGTATGTATATACCTGCAGTCTATAGCAAGCTTGCAACAACCCAGCTAGCTAGCCCTGTATGTATATACCTGCAATATATAGCTAGCTAACCCTGTATGTATATACCTGCAGTATATAGCAATCTTGCAGCAACCCAGCTAGCTAGCCCTGTATGTATATACATGCAGTATATAGCAAGCTTGCAACAACCCAGCTAGCTAAACCCTGTATGTATATACCTGCAGTATATGGCAAGCTTGCAACAACCCAGCTAGCTAACCCTGTATGTATATACCTGCAGTCTATAGCAAGCTTGCAACAACCCAGCTAGCTAACCCTGTATGTATATACCTGCAGTCTATAGCAAGCTAACCCTGTATGTATATAGCTGCAGTCTATAGCTAGCTAGCCCGGTATGTATATACATGCAGTCTATAGCTAGCTAGCCCTGTATGTATATACCTTCAGTCTATAGGAAGCTTGCAACAATCCAGCTAGCTAACCGTGTATGTATATACATGCAGTCTATAGCTAGCTAGCCCTGTATGTATATACATTCAGTCTATAGCTAGCTAGCCCGGTATGTATATACATGCAGTCTATAGCTAGCTAGCCCTGTAGGTATATACCTGCAGTCTATAGCAAGCTTGAAACAACCCAGCTAGCTAACCATGTATGTATATACCTGCAATATATAGCTAGCTAGCCCAGTATGTGTATACCTGCAGTATATAGCAAGCTTGCAACAACCCAGCTAGCTAAGCATGTATGAATATACCTGCAGTCTATAGCTAGCTAGCCATGTATGTATATACCTGCAGTCTATAGCCAGCTTGCAACAACCCAGCTAGCTAGCCCTGTTTGTATATACCTGTAGTCTATAGCAAGCTTGCAATAACCCAGCAAGCTAGCCCTGTATGTATATACCTGCAGTCTATAGCTAGCTAGCCCTGTATGTATGTATATAACTGCAGTATATAGCAAGCTTGCAACATCCCAGCTATCTAGCCCTGTATGTATATACCTGCAGTCTATAGCAAGCTTGCAACAACCCAGCTAGCTAACCCTGTATGTATATACCTGCAGTCTATAGCAAGCTTGCAACAACCCAGCTAGTTAACCCTGTATGTATATACCTGCAGTCTATAGCAAGCTTGCAACAACCCAGCTAGCTAACCATGTATATATATACCTGCCGTCTATAGCTAGCTAGCCCTGTATGTATATACCTGGATTCTATAGCAAGCTTGCAACAACCCAGCTAGCTAACCCTGTATGTATATACCTGCAGTCTATAGCAAGCTAACCCTGTGTGTATATACCTGCAGTCTATAGCAAGCTAACCCTGTATGTATATACCTGCAGTCTATAGCAAGCTTGCAACAACCCAGCTAGCTAGCCCTGTATGTATATACCTGCAGCCTGTAGCAAGCTTGCAACAACACAACTAGCTAACCCTGTATGTATATACCTGCAGTCTATAGCAAGCTAACCCTGTATGTATATACCTGCAGTCTATAGCAAGCTTGCAACAGCCCAGCTAGCTAGCCCTGTATGTATATACCTGCAGTCTATAGCAAGCTAACCCTGTATGTATATACCTGAAGTCTATAGCAAGCTAGCCATGTATGTATAAACCTGCAGTCTATAGCAAGCTAGACCTGTATGTATATACCTGCAGTCTAGAGCAAGCTTGCAACAACCCAGCTAGCTAACCCTGTATGTATATACCTGCAGTCTATAGCAAACTAACCCTGTATGTATATACCTGCAGTCTATAGCAAGCTTGCAATAACCCAGCTAGCTAGCCCTGTATGTATATACCTGCAGTCTATAGCTAGCTAGCCCTGTATGTATATACCTGCAGTCTATAGCAGGCTTGCAACAACCCAGCTAGCTAACCCTGTGTGTATATACATGCAGTATATAGCTAGCTAACCCTGTATGTATATACCTGCAGTCTATAGCAAGCTTTCAACAACCCAGCTAGCTAGTCCTGTATGTATATACCTGCAGTCTATAGCAAGTTTACAACAACCCAGGTAGCTAACCCTGTATTTATATACCTGCAGTATATAGCAAGCTTGCAACAACCCAGCTAGCCAACCCTGTATGTATATACCTGCAGTCTATAGCAAGTTTGAAACAACCCAGCTAGCTAACCCTGTATGTATATACCTGCAGTTTATAGCAAGCTAACCCTGTATGTATATAGCTGCAGTCTATAGCTAGCTAGCCCTGTATGTATATACCTGCATTACATAGCAAGCTTGCAACAACCCAGCTAGCTAACCCTGTATGTATATACCTGCAATCTATAGCTAGCTAGCCCTGTATGTATATACCTGCAGTCTATAACAAGCTTGCAACAACCCAGCTAGCTAACCATGTATGTATAAACCTGCAGTCTATAGCAAGCTAGCGCTGTATGTATATACCTGCAGTCTATAGCAAGCTTGCAACAACCCAGCTAGCTAACCCTGTATGTATATACATGCAGTCTATAGCAAGCTTGCAACAACCCAGCTAGCTAGCCCTGTATGTATATACCTGTAGTCTATAGCAAGCTAGCCCTGTATGTATATACCTGCAGCCTATAGCTAGCTAGCCCTGTATGTATATAACTGCAGTCTATAGCAAACTTGCAATAACCCAGCTAGCTAGCCCTGTTTGTATATACCTGCAGTCTATAGCTAGCTAGTCCTGTATGTATATACCTGCATTCTATAGCAAGCTTGCAACAACCCAGCTAGCTAACCCTGTATGTATATACATGCAGTCCATAGCTAGCTAGCCCTGTATGTATATACATGCAGTCTATAGCAGGCTTGCAACAACCCAGCTAACTAGCCCTGTATGAATATACATGCAGTATATAGCTCGCTAGCCCTGTATGTATATACCTGCAATCTATAGCAAGCTTGCAACAATCCAGCTAGCTAGCTCAATATGTATATACATGCAGTCTATAGCTGGCTAGCCCTGTATGTATATACCTGCAGTCTATAGCAAGCTTGCAACAACCCAGCTAACTAGCCCTGTATGTATATACCTGCAGTCTATAGCTAGCTAACCATGTATGTATATACCTGCAGTATATAGCAATCTTGCAGCAACCCAGCTAGCTAGCCCTGTATGTATATACCTGCAGTCTATAGCAAGCTTGCAACAACCCAGCTAGCTAGCCCTGTATGTATATACATGCAGTATATAGCAAGCTTGCAACAACCCAGCTAGCTAAACCCTGTATGTATATACCTGCAGTATATGGCAAGCTTGCAACAACCCAGCTAGCTAGCCCTGTATGTATATACCTGCAGTATATAGCAAACATGCAACAACCCAGCTAGCTAGCCCTGTATGTATATACATGCAGTCAATAGCAAGCTTGCAAAAACCCAGCTAGCTAACACTGTATGTATAAACCTGCAGTCTATAGCAAGCTTACAACAACCCAGCTAGCTAACCCTGTATGTATATACCTGCAGTATATAGAAAGCTTGCAACAACCCAGCTAGCTAGCCCTGTATGTATATACATGCAGTCTATAGCTAGCTAACCCTGTATGTATATACCTGCAGTATATAGCAAGCATGCAACAACCCAGCTAGCTAGCCCTGTATGTATGTATGTATGTATGTATATACCTGCAGTCTATAGCAAGCTAACCCTGTATGTATTAACCTGCAGGCTATAGCTAGTTAGACCTGTATGTATATAGCTGCAGTCTATAGCAAGATTGCAACAACCCAGCTAGCTAGCCATGTATGTATATTCCTGCAGTCTATAGCAAGCTTGCAACAACCCAGCTAGCTAGCCGTGTATGTATATACCTGCAATCTATAGCAAGCTTGCAACAACCCAGCTAGCTAGCCCTGTATGTATATACCTGCAGTCTATAGCTAGCTAGCCCTGTATGTATATACCTTCAGTCTATAGCAAGCTTGCAACAATCCAGCTAGCTAACCGTGTATGTATATACATGCAGTCTATAGCTAGCTAGCCCTGTATGTATATACATACAGTCTATAGCTAGCTAGCCCGGTATGTATATACATGCAGTCTATAGCTAGCTAGCCCTGTAGGTATATACCTGCAGTCTATAGCAAGCTTGAAACAACCCAGCTAGCTAACCATGTATGTATATACCTGCAATCTATAGCTAGCTAGCCCAGTATGTATATACCTGCAGTATATAGCAAGCTTGCAACAACCCAGCTAGCTAACCATGTATATATATACCTGCCGTCTATAGCTAGCTAGCCCTGTATGTATATACCTGGATTCTATAGCAAGCTTGCAACAACCCAGCTAGCTAACCCTGTATGTATATACCTGCAGTCTATAGCAAGCTAACCCTGTATGTATATACCTGCAGTCTATAGCAAGCTAACCCTGTATGTATATACCTGCAGTCTATAGCAAGCTTGCAACAACCCAGCTAGCTAGCCCTGTATGTATATACCTGCATACTATAGCAAGCTTGCAATAACCCAGCTAGCTAGCCCTGTATGTATATACCTGTAGTCTATAGCTAGCTAGCCCTGTATGTATATACCTGCATTCTATAGCAAGCTTGCAACAACCCAGCTAGCTAACCCTGTGTGTATATACATGCAGTATATAGCTAGCTAACCCTGAATGTATATACCTGCAGTCTATAGCAAGCTTTCAACAACCCAGCTAGCTAGTCCTGTATGTATATACCTGCAGTCTATAGCAAGCTTGCAACAACCCAGGTAGCTAACCCTGTATGTATATACCTGCAGTATATAGCAAGCTTGCAACAACCCAGCTAGCCAACCCTGTATGTATATACCTGCAGTCTATAGCAAGCTTGAAACAACCCAGCTAGCTAGCCCTGTATGTATATACCTGCAGTTTATAGCAAGCTAACCCTGTATGTATATAGCTGCAGTCTATAGCTAGCTAGCCCTGTATGTATATACCTGCATTACATAGCAAGCTTGAAACAACCCAGCTAGCTAACCCTGTATGTATATACCTGCAATCTATAGCTAGCTAGCCCTGTATGTATATACCTGCAGTCTATAGCAAGCTTGCAACAATCCAGCTAGCTAACCATGTATGTATAAACCTGCAGTCTATAGCAAGCTAGCGCTGTATGTATATACCTGCAGTCTATAGCAAGCTTGCAACAACCCAGCTAGCTAGCCCTGTATGTATATACCTGTAGTCTATAGCAAGCTAGCCCTGTATGTATATACCTGCAGCCTATAGCTAGCTAGCCCTGTATGTATATAACTGCAGACTATAGCAAGCTTGCAACAACCCAGCTAGCTAGCCCTGTATGTATGTATATACCTGTAGTCTATAGCAAGCTTGCAACAACCCAGATAGCTAGCCCTGTATTTATATACCTGCAGTCTATAGCTAGCTAGCCCTGTATGTATATACCTGCAGTCTATAGCAAGCTTGCAACAACCCAGCTAGCTAACCCTGTATGTATATACATGCAGTCCATAGCTAGCTAGCCCTGTATGTACATACATGCAGTCTATAGCAGGCTTGCAACAACCCAGCTAACTAGCCCTGTATGTATATACATGCAGTATATAGCTAGCTAGCCCTGTATGTATATACCTGCAATCTATAGCAAGCTTGCAACAATCCAGCTAGCTAGCTCTGTATGTATATACATGCAGTCCATAGCTAGCTAGCCCTGTATGTATATACCTGCAGTCTTTAGCAAGCTTGCAACAACCCAGCTAGCTAGCGCTGTATGTATATACCTGCAGTCATATAGCTAGCTAACCCTGTATGTATATACCTGCAGTTTATAGCAAGCTAACCCTGTATGTATATAGCTGCAGTCTATAGCTAGCTAGCCCTGTATGTATATACCTGCATTACATAGCAAACTTGCAACAACCCAGCTAGCTAACCCTGTATGTATATACCTGCAATTTATAGCTAGCTAGCCCTGTATGTATATACCTGCAGTCTATAGCAAGCTTGCAACAACCCAGCTAGCTAACCATGTATGTATAAACCTGCAGTTTATTGCAAGCTAGCGCTGTATGTATATACCTGCAGTCTATAGCAAGCTTGCAACAACCCAGCTAGCTAGCCCTGTATGTATATACCTGTAGTCTATAGCAAGCTAGCCCTGTATGTATATACCTGCAGCCTATAGCTAGCTAGCCCTGTATGTATATAACTGCAGTCTATAGCAAGCTTGCAACAACCCAGCTAGCTAGCCCTGTATTTATATACCTGCAGTCTATAGCTAGCTAGCCCTGTATGTATATACCTGCAGTCTATAGCAAGCTTGCAAAAACCCAGCTAGCTAACCCTGTATGTATATACATGCAGTCCATAGCTAGCTAGCCCTGTATGTATATACATGCAGTCTATCGCAGGCTTTCAACAACCCAGCTAACTAGCCCTGTATGTATATACATGCAGTATATAGCTAGCTAGCCCTGTATGTATATACCTGCAATCTATAGCAAGCTTGCAACAATCCAGCTAGCTAGCTCTGTATGTATATACATGCAGTCCATAGCTAGCTAGCCCTGTATGTATATACCTACAGTCTTTAGCAAGCTTGCAACAACCCAGCTAGCTAGCCCTGTATGTATATACCTGCAGTCTATAGCTAGCTAACCCTGTATGTATATACCTGCAGTATATAGCAATCTTGCAGCAACCCAGCTAGCTAGCCCTGTATGTATATACATGCAGTATATAGCAAGCTTGCAACAGCCCAGCTAGCTAGCCCTGTATGTATATACATGCAGTATATAGCAAGCTTACAACAACCCAGCTAGCTAACCCTGTATGTATATACCTGCAGTCTATAGCAAGCTTGCAACAACCCAGCTAGCTAGCCCTGTATGTATATACCTGAATTCTACAGCTAGCTAACCCTGTATGTATATACCTGCAGTATAAAGCAATCTTGCAGCAACCCAGCTAGCTAGCCCTTTATGTATATACATGCAGTATATAGCAAGCTTGCAACAACCCAGCTAGCTAGCCCTGTATGTATATACATGTAGTATATAGCAAGCTTGCAACAACCCAGCTAGCTAAACCCTGTATGTATATACCTGCAGTATATAGCAAGCATGCAACAACCCAGCTAGCTAGCCCTGTATGTATGTATGTATGTATGTATGTATGTATATACCTGCAGTCTATAGCAAGCTAACCCTGTATGTATTAACCTGCATGCTATAGCTAGTTAGACCTGTATGTATATAGCTGCAGTCTATAGCAAGCTTGCAACAACCCAACTAGCTAGCCATGTATGTATATACCTGCAGTCTATAGCAAGCTTGCAACAACCCAGCTAGCTAGCCCTGTATGTATATACCTGCAATCTATATCAAGCTTGCAACAACCCAGCTAGCTAGCCCTGTATATATATACCTGCAGTCTATAGCTAGCTAGCCCTGTATGTATATACCTTCAGTCTATAGCAAGCTTGCAACAATCCAGCTAGCTAACCCTGTATGTATATACCTGCAGTCTATAGCAAACTAACCCTGTATGTATATACCTGCAGTCTATAGCAAGCTAGCCCTGTATGTATATACCTGCAGTCTATAGCAAGCTTGCTATTACCCAGCTAGCTAGCCCTGTATGTATATACCTGCAGTCTATAGCTAGCTAGCCCTGTATGTATATACCTGCAGTCTATAGCGAGCTTGCAACAACCCAGCTAGCTAACCCTGTATGTATATACCTGCAGTCTATAGCAAGCTTGCAACAACCCAGCTAGCTAACCCTGTATGTATATACCTGCAGTCTATAGCAAGCTAACCCTGTATGTATATAGCTGCAGTCTATAGCTAGCTAGCCCTGTATGTATATACCTGCAGTCTATAGCAAGCTTGCAACAACCCAGCTAGCTAACCCTGTATGGATATACCTGCAGTCTATAGCAAGCTAACCATGTATGTATATACCTGCAGTCTATAGCAAGCTAGCCCTGTATTTATATACCTGCAGTCTATAGCAAGCTAGCCCTGTATGTCTATACCTGCAGTCTAGAGCAAGCTTGCAACAACCCAGCTAGCTAACCCTGTATGTATATACCTGCAGTCTATAGCAAGCTTGCAATAACCCAGCTAGCTAGCCCTGTATGTATATAACTGCAGTCTATAGCTAGCTAGCCCTGTATGTATATACCTGCAGTCTATAGCAAGCTTGAAACAACCCAGCTAGCTAACCCTGTGTGTATATACATGCAGTATATAGCTAGCTAACCCTGTATGTATATACCTGCAGTCTATAGCAAGCTTTCAACAACCCAGCTAGCTAGCCCTGTATGTATATACCTGCAGTCTATAGCAAGCTTACAACAACCCAGGTAGCTAATCCTGTATGTATATACCTGCAGTATATAGAAAGCTTGCAACAACCCAGCTAGCCAAACCTGTATGTATATACCTGCAGTCTATAGCAAGCTTGCAACAACCCAGCTAGCTAACCATGTATGTATATACCTGCAGTCTATAGCAAGCTAACCCTGTATGTATATAGCCTCATTCTATAGCTAGCTAGCCCTGTATGTATATACCTGCATTCTATAGCAAGCTTGCAACAACCCAGCTAGCTAACCCTGTATGTATATACCTGCAATCTATAGCTAGCTTGCAACAATCCAGCTAGCTAACCGTGTATGTATATACATGCAGTCTATAGCTAGCTAGCCCTGTATGTATATACATGCAGTCTATAGCTAGCTAGCCCGGTATGTATATACATGCAGTCTATAGCTAGCTAGCCCTGTAGGTATATACCTGCAGTCTATAGCAAGCTTGAAACAACCCAGCTAGCTAACCATGTATGTATATACCTGCAATCTATAGCTAGCTAGCCCAGTATGTATATACCTGCAGTATATAGCAAGCTTGCAACAACCCAGCTAGCTAAGCATGTATGTATATACCTGCAGTCTATTGCTAGCTAGCCCTGTATGTATATACCTGCAGGCTATAGCCAGCGTGCAACAACCCAGCTAGCTAGCCCTGTATGTATATACCTGTAGTCTATAGCAAGCTTGCAATATCCCAGCAAGCTAGCCCTGTATGTATATACCTGCAGTCTATAGCTAGCTAGCCCTGTATGTATGTATATAACTGCAGTTTATAGCAAGCTTGCAACAACCCAGCTAGCTAGCCCTGTATGTATATACCTGCAGTATATAGCAAGCTTGCAACAACCCAGCTAGCTAACCCTGTATGTATATACCTGTAGTCTATAGCAAGCTTGCAATATCCCAGCAAGCTAGCCCTGTATGTATATACCTGCAGTCTATAGCTAGCTAGCCCTGTATGTATGTATATAACTGCAGTCTATAGCAAGCTTGCAACAACCCAGCTAGCTAGCCCTGTATGTATATACCTGCAGTCTATAGCAAGTGTGCAACAACCCAGCTAGCTAACCCTGTATGTATATACCTGCAGTCTATAGCAAGCTTGCAACAACCCAGCTAGCTAACCATGTATATATATACCTGCCGTCTATAGCTAGCTAGCCCTGTATGTATATACCTGGATTCTATAGCAAGCTTGCAACAACCCAGCTAGCTAACCCTGTATGTATATACCTGCAGTATATAGCAAGCTAACCCTGTATGTATATACCTGCAGTCTATTGCAAGCTAACCCTGTATGTATATACCTGCAGTCTATAGCAATCTTGCAACAACCCAGCTAGCTAGCCCTGTATGTATATACCTGCAGTCTATAGCAAGCTTGCAACAACCCAACTAGCTAACCCTGTATGTATATACCTGCAGTCTATAGCAAGCTAACCCTGTATGTATATACCTGCAGTCTATAGCAAGCTTGCAACAGCCCAGCTAGCTAGCGCTGTATGTATATACCTGCAGTCTATAGCAATCTAACCCTGTATGTATATACCTGCAGTCTATAGCAAGCTAGCCCTGTATGTATATGCATGCAGTCTATAGCATGCTAGCCCTGTATGTATATACCTGCAGTCTAGAGCAAGCTTACAACAACCCAGCTAGCTAACGCTGTATGTATATACCTGCAGTCTATAGCAAGCTTGCAACAACCCAGCTAGCTAACCCTGTATGTATATACCTGCAGTCTATAGCAAGCTAACCCAATATGTATATAGCTGCAGTCTATAGCTAGCTAGCCCTGTATGTATATACCTGCAGTCTATAGCAAGCTTGCAACAACCCAGCTAGCTAACCCTGTATGGATATACCTGCAGTCTATAGCAAGCTAACCATGTATGTATATACCTGCAGTCTATAGCAAGCTAGCCCTGTATGTATATACCTGCAGTCTATAGCAAGCTAGCCCTGTATGTATATACCTGCAGTCTAGAGCAAGCTTGCAACAACCCAGCTAGCTAACCCTGTATGTATATACCTGCAGTCTATAGCAAACTAACCCTGTATGTATATACCTGCAGTCTATAGCAAGCTTGCAATAACCCAGCTAGCTAGCCCTGTATGTATATACCTGCAGTCTATAGCTAGCTAGCCCTGTATGTATATACCTGCAGTCTATAGCAAGCTTGAAACAACCCAGCTAGCTAACCCTGTGTGTATATACATGCAGTATATAGCTAGCTAACCCTGTATGTATATACCTGCAGTCTATAGCAAGCTTTCAACAACCAAGCTAGCTAGCCCTGTATGTATATACCTGCAGTCTATAGCAAACTTACAACAACCCAGGTAGCTAACCCTGTATGTATATACCTGCAGTATATAGAAAGCTTGCAACAACCCAGCTAGCCAAACCTGCATGTATATACCTGCAGTCTATAGCAAGCTTGCAACAACCCAGCTAGCTAACCCTGTATGTATATACCTGCAGTCTATAGCAAGCTAACCCTGTATGTATATATCCTCATTCTATAGCTAGCTAGCCCTGTATGTATATACCTGCATTCTATAGCAAGCTTGCAACAACCCAGCTAGCTAACCCTGTATGTATATACCTGCAATATATAGCTAGCTTGCAACAATCCAGCTAGCTAACCGTGTATGTATATACATGCAGTCTATAGCTAGCTAGCCCTGTATGTATATACATGCAGTCTATAGCTAGCTAGCCCGGTATGTATATACATGCAGTCTATAGCTAGCTAGCCCTGTAGGTATATACCTGCAGTCTATAGCAAGCTTGAAACAACCCAGCTAGCTAACCATGTATGTATATACCTCCAATCTATAGCTAGCTAGCCCAGTATGTATATACCTGCAGTATATAGCAAGCTTGCAACAACCCAGCTAGCTAAGCATGTATGTATATACCTGCAGTCTATTGCTAGCTAGCCCTGTATGTATATACCTGCAGTCTATAGCCAGCGTGCAACAACCCAGCTAGCTAGCCCTGTATGTATATACCTGTAGTCTATAGCAAGCTTGCAATAACCCAGCAAGCTAGCCCTGTATGTATATACCTGCAGTCTATAGCTAGCTAGCCCAGTATGTATGTATATAACTGCAGTCTATAGCAAGCTTGCAACAACCCAGCTTGCTAGCCCTGTATGTATATACCTGCAGTCTATAGCAAGCTTGCAACAACCCAGCTAGCTAACCCTGTATGTATATACCTGCAGTCTATAGAAAGTGTGCAACAACCCAGCTAGCTAACCCTGTATGTATATACCTGCAGTCTATAGCAAGCTTGCAACAACCCAGCTAGCTAACCATGTATATATATACCTGCCGTCTATAGCTAGCTAGCCCTGTATGTATATACCTGGATTCTATAGCAAGCTTGCAAGAACCCACTAGCTAACCCTGTATGTATATACCTGCAGTCTATAGCAAGCTAACCCTGTATGTATATACCTGCAGTCTATTGCAAACTAACCCTCTATGTATATACCTGCAGTCTATAGCAAGCTTGCAACAACCCAGCTAGCTAGCCCTGTATGTATATACCTGCAGTCTATAGCAAGCTTGCAACAACCCAACTAGCTAACCCTGTATGTATATACCTGCAGTCTATAGCAAGCTAACCCTGTATGTATATACCTGCAGTCTATAGCAAGCTTGCAACAGCCCAGCTAGCTAGCCCTATATGTATATACCTGCAGTCTATAGCAAGCTAACCCTGTATGTATATACCTGCAGTCTATAGCAAGCTAGCCCTGTATGTATATGCATGCAGTCTATAGCATGCTAGCCCTGTATGTATATACCTGCAGTCTAGAGCAAGCTTACAACAACCCAGCTAGCTAACGCTGTATGTATATACCTGCAGTCTATAGCAAACTAACCCTGTATGTATATACCTGCAGTATATAGCAAGCTTGCAGCAACCCAGCTAGCTAGCCCTGTATGTATATACATGCCGTATATAGCAAGCTTGCAACAACCCAGCTAGCTAGCCCTGTATGAATATACATGCAGTATATAGCGAGCTAGCAACAACCCAGCTAGCTAAACCCTGTATGTATATACCTGCAGTATATGGCAAGCTTGCAACAACCCAGCTAGCTAGCCCTGTATGTATATACCTGCAGTATATAGCAAGCATGCAATAACCCAGCTAGCTAGCCCTGTATGTATGTATATATATACCTGCAGTCTATAGCAAGCTAACCCTGTATGTATTAACCTGCATGCTATAGCTAGTTAGACCTGTATGTATATAGCTGCAGTCTATAGCAAGCTTGCAACAACCCAGCTAGCTAGCCATGTATGTATATATCTGCAGTCTATAGCAAGCTTGCAACAACCCAGCTAGCTAGCCCTGTATGTATATACCTGCAATCTATAGCAAGCTTGCAACAACCCAGCTAGCTAGCCCTGTATGTATATACCTGCAGTCTATAGCTAGCTAGCCCTGTATGTATATACCTTCAGTCTATAGCAAGCTTGCAACAATCCAGCTAGCTAACCCTGTATGTATATACCTGCAGTCTATAGCAAACTAACCCTGTATGTATATACCTGCAGTCTATAGCAAGCTAGCCCTGTATGTATATACCTGCAGTCTATAGCAAGCTTGCAATAACCCAGCTAGCTAGCCCTGTATGTATATACCTGCAGTCTATAGCTAGCTAGCCCTGTATGTATATACCTGCAGTCTATAGCGAGCTTGCAGCAACCCAGCTAGCTAACCCTGTATGTATATACCTGTAGTCTATAGCAAGCTTGCAACAACCCAGCTAGCTAACCCTGTATGTATATACCTGCAGTCTATAGCAAGCTAACCCTGTATGTATATAGCTGCAGTCTATAGCTAGCTAGCCCTGTATGTATATACCTGCAGTCTATAGCAAGCTTGCAACAACCCAGCTAGCTAACCCTGTATGGATATACCTGCAGTCTATAGCAAGCTAACCATGTATGTATATACCTGCAGTCTATAGCAAGCTAGCCCTGTATGTATATACCTGCAGTCTATAGCAAGCTAGCCCTGTATGTATATACATGCAGTCTAGAGCAAGCTTGCAACAACCCAGCTAGCTAACCCTGTATGTATATACCTGCAGTCTATAGCAAACTAACCCTGTATGAATATACCTGCAGTCTATAGCAAGCTTGCAATAACCCAGCTAGCTAGCCCTGTATGTATATAACTGCAGTCTATAGCTAGCTAGCCCTGTATGTATATACCTGCAGTCTATAGCAAGCTTGAAACAACCCAGCTAACTAACCCTGTGTGTATATACATGCAGTATATAGCTAGCTAACCCTGTATGTATATACCTGCAGTCTATAGCAAGCTTTCAACAACCCAGCTAGCTAGCCCTGTATGTATATACCTGCAGTCTATAGCAAGCATACAACAACCCAGGTAGCTAACCCTGTATGTATATACCTGCAGTATATAGAAAGCTTGCAACAACCCAGCTAGCCAAACGTGTATGTATATACCTGCAGTCTATAGCAAGCTTGCAACAACCCAGCTAGCTAACCATGTATGTATATACCTGCAGTCTATAGCAAGCTAACCCTGTATGTATATAGCCTCATTCTATAGCTAGCTAGCCCTGTATGTATATACCTGCATTCTATAGCAAGCTTGCAACAACCAAGCTAGCTAACCCTGTATGTATATACCTGCAATCTATAGCTAGCTTGCAACAATCCAGCTAGCTAACCGTGTATGTATATACATGCAGTCTATAGCTAGCTAGCCCTGTAGGTATATACCTGCAGTCTATAGCAAGCTTGAAACAACCCAGCTAGCTAACCATGTATGTATATACCTGCAATCTATAGCTAGCTAGCCCAGTATGTATATACCTGCAGTATATAGCAAGCTTGCAACAACCCAGCTAGCTAAGCATGTATGTATATACCTGCAGTCTATTGCTAGCTAGCCCTGTATGTATATACCTGCAGTCTATAGCCAGCGTGCAACAACCCAGCTAGCTAGCCCTGTATGTATATACCTGTAGTCTATAGCAAGCTTGCAATAACCCAGCAAGCTAGCCCTGTATGTATATACCTGCAGTCTATAGCTAGCTAACCCTGTATGTATGTATATAACTGCAGTCTATAGCAAGCTTGCAACAACCCAGATAGCTAGCCCTGTATGTATATACCTGCAGTCTATAGCAAGCTTGCAACAACCCAGCTAGCTAACCCTGTATGTATATACCTGCAGTCTATAGCAAGTGTGCAACAACCCAGCTAGCTAACCCTGTATGTATATACCTGCAGTCTATAGCAAGCTTGCAACAACCCAGCTAGCTAACCATGTATATATATACCTGCCGTCTATAGCTAGCTAGCCCTGTATGTATATACCTGGATTCTATAGTAAGCTTGCAACAACCCAGCTAGCTAACCCTGTATGTATATACCTGCAGTCTATAGCAAGCTAACCCTGTATGTATATACCTGCAGTCTTTAGCAAGCTAACCCTGTATGTATATACCTGCAGTCTATAGCAAGCTTGCAACAACCCAGCTAGCTAGCCCTGTTTGTATATACCTGCAGTCTATAGCAAGCTTGCAACAACCCAACTAGCTAACCCTGTATGTATATACCTGCAGTCTATAGCAAGCTAACCCTGTATGTATATACCTGCAGTCTATAGCAAGCTTGCAACAGCCAGGCTAGCAAGCCCTGTATGTATATACCTGCAGTCTATAGCAAGCTAACCCTGTATGTATATACCTGCAGTCTATAGCAAGCTAGCCCTGTATGTATATGCATGCAGTTTATAGCATGCTAGCCCTGTATGTATATACCTGCAGTCTAGAGCAAGCTTACAACAACCCAGCTAGCTAACGCTGTATGTATATACCTGCAGTCTATAGCAAGCTTGCAACAACCCAGCTAGCTAACCCTGTATGTATATACCTGCAGTCTATAGCAAGCTAACCCTGTATGTATATAGCTGCAGTCTATAGCTAGCTAGCCCTGTATGTATATACCTGCAGTCTATAGCAAGCTTGCAACAACCCAGCTAGCTAACCCTGTATGGATATACCTGCAGTCTATAGCAAGCTAACCATGTATGTATATACCTGCAGTCTATAGCAAGCTAGCCCTGTATGTATATACCTGCAGTATATAGCAAGCTAGCCCTGTATGTATATACCTGCAGTCTATAGCAAGCTTGCAACAACCCAGCTAGCTAACCCTGTATGTATATACCTGCAGTCTATAGCAAGTGTGCAACAACCCAGCTAGCTAACCCTGTATGTATATACCTGCAGTCTATAGCAAGCTTGCAACAACCCAGCTAGCTAACCATGTATATATATACCTGCCGTCTATAGCTAGCTAGCCCTGTATGTATATACCTGGATTCTATAGTAAGCTTGCAACAACCCAGCTAGCTAACCCTGTATGTATATACCTGCAGTCTATAGCAAGCTAACCCTGTATGTATATACCTGCAGTCTATAGCAAGCTAACCCTGTATGTATATACCTGCAGTCTATAGCAAGCTTGCAACAACCCAGCTAGCTAGCCCTGTTTGTATATACCTGCAGTCTATAGCAAGCTTGCAACAACCCAACTAGCTAACCCTGTATGTATATACCTGCAGTCTATAGCAAGCTAACCCTGTATGTATATACCTGCAGTCTATAGCAAGCTTGCAACAGCCCAGCTAGCTAGCCCTGTATGTATATACCTGCAGTCTATAGCAAGCTAACCCTGTATGTATATACCTGCAGTCTATAGCAAGCTAGCCCTGTATGTATATGCATGCAGTTTATAGCATGCTAGCCCTGTATGTATATACCTGCAGTCTAGAGCAAGCTTACAACAACCCAGCTAGCTAACGCTGTATGTATATACCTACAGTCTATAGCAAGCTTGCAACAACCCAGCTAGCTAACCCTGTATGTATATACCTGCAGTCTATAGCAAGCTAACCCTGTATGTATATAGCTGCAGTCTATAGCTAGCTAGCCCTGTATGTATATACCTGCAGTCTATAGCAAGCTTGCAACAACCCAGCTAGCTAACCCTGTATGGATATACCTGCAGTCTATAGCAAGCTAACCATGTATGTATATACCTGCAGTCTATAGCAAGCTAGCCCTGTATGTATATACCTGCAGTATATAGCAAGCTAGCCCTGTATGTATATACCTGCAGTCTAGAGCAAGCTTGCAACAACCCAGCTAGCTAACCCTGTATGTATATACCTGCAGTCTATAGCAAACTAACCCTGTATGTATATACCTGCAGTCTATAGCAAGCTTGCAATAACCCAGCTAGCTAGCCCTGTATGTATATACCTGCAGTCTATAGCTAGCTAGCCCTGTATGTATATACCTGCAGTCTATAGCAAGCTTGAAACAACCCAGCTAGCTAACCCTGTGTGTATATACATGCAGTATATAGCTAGCTAACCCTGTATGTATATACCTGCAGTCTATAGCAAGCTTTCAACAACCCAGCTAGCTAGCCCTGTATGTATATACCTGCAGTCTATAGCAAACTTACAACAACCCAGGTAGCTAACCCTGTATGTATATACCTGCAGTATATAGAAAGCTTGCAACAACCCAGCTAGCCAAACCTGTATGTATATACCTGCAGTCTATAGCAAGCTTGCAAGAACCCAGCTAGCTAACCCTGTATGTATATACCTGCAGTCTATAGCAAGCTAACCCTGTATGTATATAGCCTCATTCTATAGCTAGCTAGCCCTGTATGTATATACCTGCATTCTATAGCAAGCTTGCAACAACCCAGCTAGCTAACCCTGAATGTATATACCTGCAATATATAGCTAGCTTGCAACAATCCAGCTAGCTAACCGTGTATGTATATACATGCAGTCTATAGCTAGCTAGCCCTGTATGTATATACATGCAGTCTATAGCTAGCTAGCCCGGTATGTATATACATGCAGTCTATAGCTAGCTAGCCCTGTAGGTATATACCTGCAGTCTATAGCAAGCTTGAAACAACCCAGCTAGCTAACCATGTATGTATATACCTGCAATCTATAGCTAGCTAGCCCAGTATGTATATACCTGCAGTATATAGCAAGCTTGCAACAACCCAGCTAGCTAAGCATGTATGTATATACCTGCAGTCTATTGCTAGCTAGCCCTGTATGTATATACCTGCAGTCTATAGCCAGCGTGCAACAACCCAGCTAGCTAGCCCTGTATGTATATACCTGTAGTCTATAGCAAGCTTGCAATAACCCAGCAAGCTAGCCCTGTATGTATATACCTGCAGTCTATAGCTAGCTAGCCCTGTATGTATGTATATAACTGCAGTCTATAGCAAGCTTGCAACAACCCAGCTAGCTAGCCCTGTATGTTTATACCTGCAATCTATAGCAAGCTTGCAACAACCCAGCTAGCTAACCCTGTATGTATATACCTGCAGTCTATAGAAAGTGTGCAACAACCCAGCTAGCTAACCCTGTATGTATATACTTGCAGTCTATAGCAATCTTGCAACAACCCAGCTAGCTAACCATGTATATATATACCTGCCGTCTATAGCTAGCTAGCCCTGTATGTATATACCTGGATTCTATAGCAAGCTTGCAACAACCCAGCTAGCTAACACTGTATGTATATACCTGCAGTCTATAGCAAGCTAACCCTGTATGTATATACCTGCAGTCTATAGCAAGCTAACCCTGTATGTATATACCTGCAGTCTATAGCAAGCTTGCAACAACCCAGCTAGCTAGCCCTGTATGTATATACCTGCAGTCTATAGCAAGCTTGCAACAACCCAACTAGCTAACCCTGTATGTATATACCTGCAGTCTATAGCAAGCTAACCCTGTATGTATATACCTGCAGTCTATAGCAAGCTTGCAACAGCCCAGCTAGCTAGCCCTGTATGTATATACCTGCAGTCTATAGCAAGCTAACCCTGTATGTATATACCTGCAGTCTATAGCAAGCTAGCCCTGTATGTATATGCATGCAGTCTATAGCATGCTAGCCCTGTATGTATATACCTGCAGTCTAGAGCAAGCTTACAACAACCCAGCTAGCTAACGCTGTATGTATATACCTGCAGTCTATAGCAAACTAACCCTGTATGTATATACCTGCAGTCTATAGCAAGCTTGCAGCAACCCAGCTAGCTAGCCCTGTATGTATATACATGCCGTATATAGCAAGCTTGCAACAACCCAGCTAGCTAGCCCTGTATGAATATACATGCAGTATATAGCAAGCTAGCAACAACCCAGCTAGCTAAACCCTGTATGTATATACCTGCAGTATATGGCAAGCTTGCAACAACCCAGCTAGCTAGCCCTGTATGTATATACCTGCAGTATATAGCAAGCATGCAACAACCCAGCTAGCTAGCCCTGTATGTATGTATGTATATACCTGCAGTCTATAGCAAGCTAACCCGGTATGTATTAACCTGCAGGCTATAGCAAGCTAGACCTGTATGTATATAGCTGCAGTCTCTAGCAAGCTTGCAACAACCCAGCTAGCTAGCCATGTATGTATATACCTGCAGTCTATAGCAAGCTTGCAACAACCCAGCTAGCTGGCCCTGTATGTATATATCTGCAATCTATAGCAAGCTTGCAACAACCCAGCTAGCTAGCCCTGTATGTATATACCGGCAGTCTATAGCTAGCTAACCCTGTATGTATATACCTGCAGTATATAGCAAGCTTGCAACAACCCAGCTAGCTAACCCTGTATGTATATACATGCAGTCCATAGCTCGCTAGCCCTGTATGTATATACATGCAGTCTATAGCAGGCTTGCAACAACCCAGCTAACTAGCCATGTATGTATATACATGCAGTCTATAGCAAGCTTGCAACAACCCAGCTAGCTAGCCCTGTATGTATATACCTGCAATCTATAGCAGGCTTGCAACAACCCAGCTAGCTAGCCGTGTATGTATATACCTGCAGTCTATAGCTAGCTAGCCCTGTATGTATATACCTTCAGTCTATAGGAAGCTTGCAACAATCCAGCTAGCTAACCGTGTATGTATATACATGCAGTCTATAGCTAGGTAGCCCTGTATGTATATACATGCAGTCTATAGCTAGCTAGCCCGGTATGTATATACATGCAGTATATATCTAGCTAGCCCTGTAGGTATATACCTGCAGTATATAGCAAGCTTGAAACAACACAGCTAGCTAACCATGTATGTATATACCTGCAATCTATAGCTAGCTAGCCCAGTATGTATATACCTGCAGTATATAGCAAGCTTGCAACAACCCAGCTAGCTAAGCATGTATGTATATACCTGCAGTCTATAGCAAGCTTGCAATAACCCAGCAAGCTAGCCCTGTATGTATATACCTGCAGTCTATAGCTAGCTAGCCCTGTATGTATGTATATAACTGCAGTCTATAGCAAGCTTGCAACAACACAGCTAGCTAGCCCTGTATGTATATACCTGCAGTATATAGCAAGCTTGCAAAAACCCAGCTAGCTAACCCTGTATGTATATACATGCAGTCCATAGCTCGCTAGCCCTGTATGTATATACATGCAGTCTATAGCAGGCTTGCAACAACCCAGCTAACTAGCCATGTATGTATATACATGCAGTATATAGCTAGCTAGCCCTGTATGTATATACCTGCAATCTATAGCAAGCTTGCAACAACCCAGCTAGCTAGTTCTGTATGTATATACATGCAGTCCATAGCTAGCTAGCCCTGTATGTATATACCTGCAGTATATAGCAAGCTTGCAACAACCCAGCTAGCTAGCCCTGTATGTATATACCTGCAGTCTATAGCTAGCTAACCCTGTATGTATATACCTGCAGTATATAGCAATCTTGCAGCAACCCAGCTAGCTAGCCCTGTATGTATATACATGCCGTATATAGCAAGCTTGCAATAACCCAGCTAGCTAGCCCTGTATGTATATACATGCAGTATATAGCAAGCCTGCAACAACCCAGCTAGCTAAACCCTGTATGTATATACCTGCAGTATATGGCAATCTTGCAACAACCCAGCTAGCTAGCCCTGTATGTATATACCTGCAGTATATAGCAAGCATGCAACAACCCAGCTAGCTAGCCCTGTATGTATGTATGTATATACCTGCAGTCTATAGCAAGCTAACCCTGTATGTATTAACCTGCAGGCTATAGCAAGCTAGACCTGTATGTATATAGCTGCAGTCTATAGCAAGCTTGCAACAACCCAGCTAGCTAGCCATGTATGTATATACATGCAGTCTATAGCAAGCTTGCAACAACCCAGCTAGCTAGCCCTGTATGTATATACCTGCAATCTATAGCAGGCTTGCAACAACCCAGCTAGCTAGCCGTGTATGTATATACCTGCAGTCTATAGCTAGCTAGCCCTGTATGTATATACCTTCAGTCTATAGGAAGCTTGCAACAATCCAGCTAGCTAACCGTGTATGTATATACATGCAGTCTATAGCTAGGTAGCCCTGTATGTATATACATGCAGTCTATAGCTAGCTAGCCCGGTATGTATATACATGCAGTATATAGCTAGCTAGCCCTGTAGGTATATACCTGCAGTATATAGCAATCTTGAAGCAACACAGCTAGCTAACCATGTATGTATATACCTGCAATCTATAGCTAGCTAGCCCAGTATGTATATACCTGCAGTATATAGCAAGCTTGCAACAACCCAGCTAGCTAAGCATGTATGTATATACCTGCAGTCTATAGCAAGCTTGCAATAACCCAGCAAGCTAGCCCTGTATGTATATACCTGCAGTCTATAGCTAGCTAGCCCTGTATGTATGTATATAACTGCAGTCTATAGCAAGCTTGCAACAACACAGCTAGCTAGCCCTGTATGTATATACCTGCAGTCTATAGCAAGCTTGCAACAACCCAGCTAGCTAACCCTGTATGTATATACCTGCAGTCTATAGCTCGCTAGCCCTGTATGTATATACCTGCAGTCTATAGCAAGCTTGCAACAACCCAGCTAGCTAGCCATGTATGTATATACCTGCAGTCTATAGCTAGCTAGCCCTGTATGTATATACCTGCATTCTATAGCAAGCTTGCAACAACCCAGCTAGCTAGCCCTGTATGTATATACCTGCAGTCTATAGCTAGCTAGCCCTGTATGTATATACCTGCAGTCTATAGCAAGCTTGCAACAACCCAGCTAGCTAGCCCTGTATGTATATACCTGCAGTCTATAGCAAGCTAACCCTGTATGTATATACCTGCAGTCTATAGCAAGCTTGCAACAACCCAGCTAGCTAGCCCTGTATGTATATACATGCAGTATATAGCTAGCTAGCCCTGTATGTATATACCTGCAGTCTATAGCAAGCTTGCAACAACCCAGCTAGCTAACCCTGTATGTATATACATGCAGTCTATAGCAGGCTTGCAACAACACAGCTAGCTAGCCCTGTATGTATATACCTGCAGTATATAGCAAGCTGCAAAACCCAGCTAGCTAGCCCTGTATGTATATACCTGCAGTCTATAGCAAGCTAACCCTGTATGTATATACCTGCAGTCTATAGCTAGCTAGCCCTGTATGTATATACCTGCAGTCTATAGCAAGCTTGCAACAACCCAGCTAGCTAGCCCTGTATGTATATACCTGCAGTCTATAGCAAGCTTGCAACAACCAGCTAGCTAGCCCTGTATGTATATACCTGCAGTATATAGCAAGCTTGCAACAACCCAGCTAGCTAGCCCTGTATGTATATACATGCAGTATATAGCAAGCTTGCAACAACCCAGCTAGCTAACCCTGTATGTATATACATGCAGTATATAGCTAGCTAGCCCTTATTATATACTGCAGTCTATAGCAGCTGCAACAAGCCAGCTAGCTAGCCCTGTATGTATATACATGCAGTATATAGCAAGCTTGCAACAACCCAGCTAGCTAACCCTGTATGTATATACTGCAGTATATAGCTAGCTAGCCCTGTATGTATATACCTGCAGTATATTGCAAGCTTGCAACAACCCAGCTAGCTAGCCCTGTATGTATATACCTGCAGTATATAGCAAGCATGCAACAACCCAGCTAGCTAGACCTGTATGTATGTATGTATATATCTACAGTATATAGCAAGCTAACCCTGTATGTATTAAACTGCAGGCTATAGCTAGCTAGACCTGTATGTATATACCTGCAGTCTATAGCAAGCTTGCAACAACCCAGCTAGCTAACCCTGTATGGATATACCTGCAGTCTTTAGCAAGCTAATCCTGTATGTATATACCTGCAGTCTATAGCAAGCTTGCAACAACCCAGCTAGCTAGCCCTGTATGTATATACCTGCAGTCTATAGCAAGCTAACCCTGTATGTATATACCTGCAGTCTATAGTAAGCTTTCAATAACCCAGCTAGCTAGCCCTGTATGTATATACCTGCAGTCTATAGCTAGCTAACGCTGTATGTATATACCTGCAGTATATAGCAATCTTGCAGCAACCCAGCTAGCTAGCCCTGTATGTATATACATGCAGAATATAGCAAGCTTGCAACAACCCAGCTAGCTAAACCCTGTATGTATATACCTGCAGTATATTGCAAGCTTGCAACAACCCAGCTAGCTAGCCCTGTATGTATATACCTGCAGTATATAGCAAGCATGCAACAACCCAGCTAGCTAGCCCTGTATGTATGTATGTATGTATATACCTACAGTCTATAGCAAGCTAACCCTGTATGTATAAACCTGCAGGCTATAGCTAGCTAGACCTGTATGTATATAGCTGCAGTCTATAGCAAGCTTGCAACAACCCAGCTAGCTAGCCCTGTATGTATAAACCTGCAATCTATAGCAAACTTGCAACAACCCAGCTAGCTAGCCCTGTATGTATATACCTGCAGTCTATAGCTAGCTAGCCCTGTATGTATATACCTTCAGTCTATAGGAAGCTTGCAACAATCCAGCTAGCTAACCGTGTATTTATATACATGCAGTCTATAGCTAGCTAGCCCTGTATGTATATACATGCAGTATATAGCTAGCTAGCCCGGTATGTATATACATGCAGTCTATAGCTAGCTAGCCCTGTAGGTATATACCTGCAATCTATAGCAAGCTTGAAACAACCCAGCTAGCTAACCATGTATGTATATACCTACAATCTATAGCTAGCTAGCCCAATATGTATATACCTGCAGTATATAGCAAGCTTGCAACAACCCAGTTAGATAAGCATGTATGTATATACCTACAATCTATAGCTAGCTAGCACTGTATGTATATACCTGCAGTCTATAGCCAGCTTGCAACAACCCAGCTAGCTAGCCCTGTATGTATATACCTGTAGTCTATAGCAAGCTTGCAATAACCCAGCAAGCTAGCCCTGTATGTATGTATATACCTGCAGTCTATAGCTAGCTAGCCCTGTATGTATGTATATAACTGCAGTCTATAGCAAGCTTGCAACAACCCAGCTAGCTAGCCCTGTATGTATATACCTGCAGTCTATAGCAAGCTTGCAACAACCCAGCTAGCTAACCCTGTATGTATATACCTGCAGTCTATAGCAAGCTTGCAACAACCCAGCTAGCTAACCCTGTATGTATATACCTGCAGTCTATAGCAAGCTTGCAACAACCCAGCTAGCTAACCCTGTATGTATATACATGCAGTCCATAGCTAGCTAGCCCTGTATGTATATACATGCAGTCTATAGCAGGCTTGCAACAACCCAGCTAACTAGCCCTGTATGTATATACATGCAGTATATAGCTAGCTAGCCCTGTATGTATATACCTGCAATCTATAGCAAGCTTGCAACAACCCAGCTAGCTAGCTCTGTATGTATATACATGCAGTCCATAGCTAGCTAGCCCTGTATGTATATCCCTGCAGTCTATAGCAAGCTTGCAACAACCCAGCTAGCTAGCCCTGTATGTATAAACCTGCAATCTATAGCAAGCTTGCAACAACCCAGCTAGCTAGCCCTGTATGTATATACCTGCAGTCTATAGCTAGCTAGCCCTGTATGTATATACCTTCAGTCTATAGGAAGCTTGCAACAATCCAGCTAGCTAACCGTGTATGTATATACATGCAGTATATAGCAGTCTTGCAGCAACCCAGCTAGCTAGCCCTGTATGTATATACATGCAGTATATAGCAAGCTTGCAACAACCCAGCTAGCTAGCCCTGTATGTATATACATGCAGTATATAGCAAGCTTGCAACAACCCAGCTAGCTAAACCCTGTATGTATATACCTGCAGTATATGGCAAGCTTGCAACAACCCAGCTAGCTAGCCATGTAGGTATATACCTGCAGTATATAGCAAGCATGCAACAACCCAGCTAGCTAGCCCTGTATGTATATACATGCAGTCTATAGCAAGCTTGCAAAAACCCAGCTAGCTAGTCCTGTATGTATATACCTGCAGTCTATAGCTAGCTAGCCCTGTATATATATACCTGCAGTCTATAGCAAGCTTGCAACAACCCAGCTAGCTAACCCTGTATGTATAAACCTGCAGTCTATAGCAAGCTTACAACAACCCAGCTAGCTAACCCTGTATGTATATACCTGCAGTCTATAGCAAGCTTGCAACAACCCAGCTAGCTAGCCCTGTATGTATATACCTGCAGTCTATAGCTAGCTAACCCTGTATGTATATACCTGCAGTATATAGCAATCTTGCAGCAACCCAGCTAGCTAGCCCTTTATGTATATACATGCAGTATATAGCAAGCTTGCAACAACCCAGCTAGCTAGCCCTATATGTATATACATGCAGTATATAGCAAGCTTGCAACAACCCAGCTAGCTAAACCCTGTATGTATATACCTGCACTATATGGCAAGCTTGCAACAACCCAGCTAGCTAGCCCTGTATGTATATACCTGCAGTATATAGCAAGCATGCAACAACCCAGCTAGCTAGCCCTGTATGTATGTATGTATATACCTGCAGTCTATAGCAAGCTAACCCTGTATGTATTAACATGCAGGCTATTGCTAGCTAGACCTGTATGTATATAGCTGCAGTCTATAGCAACCTTGCAACAACCCAGCTAGCTAGCCATGTATGTATATACCTGCAATCTATAGCAAGCTTGCAACAACCCAGCTAGCTAGCCCTGTATGTATATACATGCAGTCTATAGCTAGCTAGCCCTGTATGTATATACATGCAGTCTATAGCAAGCTAGCCTGGTATGTATATACATGCAGTCTATAGCTAGCTAGCCCTGTAGGTATATACCTGCAGTCTATAGCAAGCTTGAAACAACCCAGCTAGCTAATCATGTATGTATATACCTGCAACCTATAGCTAGCTAGCCCAGTATGTATATACCTGCAGTATATAACAAGCTTGCGACAACCCAGCTAGCTAACCATGTATATATATACCTGCCGTCTATAGCTAGCTAGCCCTGTATGTATATACATGGATTCTATAGCAAGCTTGCAACAACCCAGCTAGCTAACCCTGTATGTATATACCTGCAGTCTATAGCAAGCTAACCCTGTATGTATATACCTGCAGTCTATAGCAAGCTAACCCTGTATGTATATACCTGCAGTCTATAGCAAGCTAACCCTGTATGTATATACCTGCAGTCTATAGCAAGATTGCAACAACCCAGCTAGCTAGCCCTGTATGTATATACCTGCAGTCTATAGCAAGCTAACCCTGTATGTATATACCTGCAGTCTATAGCAAGCTAGCCCTGTATGTATATACCTGCAGTCTATATCAAGCTAGCCCTGTATGTATATACCTGCAGTCTAGAGCAAGCTTGCAACAACCCAGCTAGCGAACCCTGTATGTATATACCTGCAGTCTATTGCAAACTAACCGTGTATGTATATACCTGCAGTCTATAGCAAGCTTGCAATAACCCAGCTAGCTAGCCCTGTATGTATATACCTGCTGTCTATAGCTAGCTAGCCCTGTATGAATATACCTGCAGTCTATAGCGAGCTTGCAACAATCGAGCTAGCTAACCCTGTATGTATATACCTGCAGTCTATAGCAAGCTTGCAACAACCCAGCTAGCTAACCCTGTATGTATATACCTGCAGTCTATAGCAAGCTAACCCTGTATGTATATAGCTGCAGTCTATAGCTAGCTAGCCCTGTATGTATATACCTGCAGTCTATAGCAAGCTTGCAACAACCCAGCTAGCTAACCCTGTATGTATTTACCTGCAGTCTATAGCAAGCTAACCCTGTATGTATATACCTGCAGTCTATAGCAAGCTAGCCCTGTATGTATATACCTGCAGTCTATAGCAAACTAACCCTGTATGTATATACTGGCAGTCTATAGCAATCTCGCAATAACCCAGCTAGCTAGCCCTGTATGTATATACCTGCAGTCTATAGCTAGCTAGCCCTGTATGTATATACCTGCAGTCTATAGCAAGCTTGCAACAACCCAGCTAGCTAACCCTGTATGTATATACCTGCAGTCTATAGCAAGCTTTCAACAACCCAGCTAGCTAGCCCTGTATGTATATACCTGTAGTCTATAGCAAGCTTACAACAACCCAGGTAGCTAACCCTGTATGTATATACCTGCAGTATATAGCAAGCTTGCAACAACTCAGCTAGCCAACCCTGTATGTATATACCTGCAGTCTATAGTAAGCTTGCAACAACCCAGCTAGCTAACCCTGTATGTATATACCTGCAGTCTATAGCAAGCTAACCCTGTATGTATATAGCTGCAGTCTATAGCTAGCTAGCACGGTATGTATATACCTGCATTCTATAGCAAGCTTGCAACAACCCAGCTAGCTAACCCTGTATGTATATACCTGCAATCTATAGCTAGCTAACCCTGTATGTATAAACCTGCAGTCTATAGCAAGCTTGCAACAACCCAGCTAGCTAACCATGTATGTATAAACCTGCAGTCTATAGCAAGCTAGCGCTGTATGTATATACCTGCAGTCTATAGCAAGCTTGCAACAACCCAGCTATCTAACCCTGTATGTATATACATGCAGTCTATAGCAAGCTTGCAACAACCAAGCTAGCTAGCCCTGTATGTATATACCTGTAGTCTATAGCAAGCTAGCCCTGTATGTATATACCTGCAGTCTATAGCTAGCTAGCACGGTATGTATATACCTGCATTCTATAGCAAGCTTGCAACAACCCAGCTAGCTAACCCTGTATGTATATACCTGCAATCTATAGCTAGCTAACCCTGTATGTATATACCTGCAGTCTATAGCAAGCTTGCAACAATCCAGCTAGCTAGCCCTGTATGTATATACCTGTAGTCTATAGCAAGCTAGCCCTGTATGTATATACCTGCAGCCTATAGCTAGCTAGCCCTGTATGTATATAACTGCAGTCTATAGCAAGCTTGCAACAACCCAGCTAGCTAACCCTGTATGTATATACCTGCAGCCTATAGCTAGCTAGCCATGTATGTATATAACTGCAGTCTATAGCAAGCTTGCAACAACCCAGCTAGCTAACCCTGTATGTATATACCTGCAGTCTATAGCAAGCTTGCAACAACCCAGCTAGCTAGCCCTGTATGTATATACCTGCAGTCCATAGCAAGCTTGCAACAACCCAACTAGCTAACCCTGTATGTATATACCTGCAGTCTATAGCAAGCTAACCCTGTATGTATATACCTGCAGTCTATAGCAAGCTTGCAACAGCCCAGCTACCTAGCCCTGTATGTATATACCTGCAGTCTATAGCAAGCTAACCCTGTATGTATATACCTGCAGTCTATAGCAAGCTAGCCCTGTATGTATATACCTGCAGTCTATAGCAAGCTAGCGCTGTATGTATATACCTGCAGTCTATAGCAAGCTTGCAACAACCCAGCTATCTAACCCTGTATGTATATATACATGCAGTCTATAGCAAGCTTGCAAAAACCCAGCTAGCTAGCCCTGTATGTATATACCTGTAGTCTATAGCAAGCTAGCCCTGTATGTATATACCTGCAGTCTATAGCTAGCTAGCACGGTATGTATATACCTGCATTCTATAGCAAGCTTGCAACAACCCAGCTAGCTAACCCTGTATGTATATACCTGCAATCTATAGCTAGCTAACCCTGTATGTATATACCTGCAGTCTATAGCAAGCTTGCAACATCCCAGCTAGCTAACCATGTATGTATAAACCTGCAGTCTATAGCAAGCTAGCGCTGTATGTATATACCTGCAGTCTATAGCAAGCTTGCAACAACCCAGCTAGCTAGCCCTGTATGTATATACCTGTAGTCTATAGCAAGCTAGCCCTGTATGTATATACCTGCAGCCTATAGCTAGCTAGCCCTGTATGTATATAACTGCAGTCTATAGCAAGCTTGCAACAACCCAGCTAGATAACCCTGTATGTATATACCTGCAGCCTATAGCTAGCTAGCCATGTATTTATATAACTGCAGTCTATAGCAAGCTTGCAACAACCCAGCTAGCTAACCATGTATGTATATACCTGCAGTCTATAGCAAGCTTGCAACAACCCAGCTAGCTAGCCCTGTATGTATATACCTGCAGTCTATAGCAAGCTAACCCTGTATGTATATACCTGCAGTCTATAGCAAGCTAGCCCTGTATGTATATACCTGCAGTCTATAGCAAGCTAGCCCTGTATGTATATACCTGCAGTCTAGAGCAAGCTTGCAACAACCCAGCTAGCGAACCCTGTATGTATATACCTGCAGTCTATTGCAAACTAACCGTGTATGTATATACCTGCAGTCTATAGCAAGCTTGCAATAACCCAGCTAGCTAGCCCTGTATTTATATACCTGCTGTCTATAGCTAGCTAGCCCTGTATGAATATACCTGCAGTCTATAGCGAGCTTGCAACAATCGATCTAGCTAACCCTGTATGTATATACCTGCAGTCTATAGCAAGCTTGCAACAACCCAGCTAGCTAACCCTGTATGTATATACCTGCAGTCTATAGCAAGCTAACCCTGTATGTATATAGCTGCAGTCTATAGCTAGCTAGCCCTTTATGTATATACCTGCAGTCTATAGCAAGCTTGCAACAACCCAGCTAGCTAACCCTGTATGTATTTACCTGCAGTCTATAGCAAGCTAACCCTGTATGTATATACCTGCAGTCTATAGCAAGCTAGCCCTGTATGTATATACCTGCAGTCTATAGCAAACTAACCCTGTATGTATATACTGGCAGTATATAGCAATCTTGCAATAACCCAGCTAGCTAGCCCTGTATGTATATACCTGCAGTCTATAGCTAGCTAGCCCTGTATGTATATACCTGCAGTCTATAGCAAGCTTGCAACAACCCAGCTAGCTAACCGTGTATGTATATACCTGCAGTCTATAGCAAGCTTGCAATAACCCAGCTAGCTAGCCCTGTATTTATATACCTGCTGTCTATAGCTAGCTAGCCCTGTATGAATATACCTGCAGTCTATAGCGAGCTTGCAACAATCGATCTAGCTAACCCTGTATGTATATACCTGCAGTCTATAGCAAGCTTGCAACAACCCAGCTAGCTAACCCTGTATGTATATACCTGCAGTCTATAGCAAGCTAACCCTGTATGTATATAGCTGCAGTCTATAGCTAGCTAGCCCTTTATGTATATACCTGCAGTCTATAGCAAGCTTGCAACAACCCAGCTAGCTAACCCTGTATGTATTTACCTGCAGTCTATAGCAAGCTAACCCTGTATGTATATACCTGCAGTCTATAGCAAGCTAGCCCTGTATGTATATACCTGCAGTCTATAGCAAACTAACCCTGTATGTATATACTGGCAGTATATAGCAATCTTGCAATAACCCAGCTAGCTAGCCCTGTATGTATATACCTGCAGTCTATAGCTAGCTAGCCCTGTATGTATATACCTGCAGTCTATAGCAAGCTTGCAACAACCCAGCTAGCTAACCCTGTATGTATATACCTGCAGTCTATAGCAAGCTTTCAACAACCCAGCTAGCTAGCCCTGTATGTATATACCTGTAGTCTATAGCAAGCTTACAACAACCCAGGTAGCTAACCCTGTATGTATATACCTGCAGTATATAGCAAGCTTGCAACAACTCAGCTAGCCAACCCTGTATGTATATACCTGCAGTCTATAGTAAGCTTGCAACAACCCAGCTAGCTAACCCTGTATGTATATACCTGCAGTCTATAGCAAGCTAACCCTGTATGTATATAGCTGCAGTCTATAGCTAGCTAGCACGGTATGTATATACCTGCATTCTATAGCAAGCTTGCAACAACCCAGCTAGCTAACCCTGTATGTATATACCTGCAATCTATAGCTAGCTAACCCTGTATGTATATACCTGCAGTCTATAGCAAGCTTGCAACAACCCAGCTAGCTAACCATGTATGTATAAACCTGCAGTCTTATAGCAAGCTAGCGCTGTATGTATATACCTGCAGTCTATAGCAAGCTTGCAACAACCCAGCTATCTAACCCTGTATGTATATACATGCAGTCTATAGCAAGCTTGCAACAACCCAGCTAGCTAGCCCTGTATGTATATACCTGTAGTCTATAGCAAGCTAGCCCTGTATGTATATACCTGCAGTCTATAGCTAGCTAGCACGGTATGTATATACCTGCATTCTATAGCAAGCTTGCAACAACCCAGCTAGCTAACCCTGTATGTATATACCTGCAATCTATAGCTAGCTAACCCTGTATGTATATACCTGCAGTCTATAGCAAGCTTGCAACATCCCAGCTAGCTAACCATGTATGTATAAACCTGCAGTCTATAGCAATCTAGCGCTGTATGTATATACCTGCAGTCTATAGCAAGCTTGCAACAACCCAGCTAGCTAGCCCTGTATGTATATACCTGTAGTCTATAGCAAGCTAGCCCTGTATGTATATACCTGCAGCCTATAGCTAGCTAGCCCTGTATGTATATAACTGCAGTCTATAGCAAGCTTGCAACAACCCAGCTAGCTAACCCTGTATGTATATACCTGCAGCCTATAGCTAGCTAGCCATGTATGTATATAACTGCAGTCTATAGCAAGCTTGCAACAACCCAGCTAGCTAACCCTGTATGTATATACCTGCAGTCTATAGCAAGCTTGCAACAACCCAGCTAGCTAGCCCTGTATGTATATACCTGCAGTCCATAGCAAGCTTGCAACAACCCAACTAGCTAACCCTGTATGTATATACCTGCAGTCTATAGCAAGCTAACCCTGTATGTATATACCTGCAGTCTATAGCAAGCTTGCAACAGCCCAGCTACCTAGCCCTGTATGTATATACCTGCAGTCTATAGCAAGCTAACCCTGTATGTATATACCTGCAGTCTATAGCAAGCTAGCCCTGTATGTATATACCTGCAGTCTATAGCAAGCTAGCCCTGTATGTATATACCTGCAGTCTAGAGCAAGATTGAAACAACCCAGCTAGCTAACCCTGTATGTATATACCTGCAGTCCATAGCAAACTAAGCCTGTATGTATATACCTGCAGTCTATAGCAAGCTTGCAATAACCCAGCTAGCTAGCCCTGTATGTATGTACCTGCATTCTATAGCTAGCTAGCCCTATATGTATATACCTGCAGTCTATAGCAAGCTTGCAACAACCCAGCTAGCTAACCCTGTATGTATATACATGCAGTCCATAGCTAGCTAGCCCTGTATGTATATACATGCAGTCTATAGCAGGCTTGCACCAACCCAGCTAACTAGCCATGTATGCATATATATGCAGTATATAGCTAGCTAGCCCTGTATGTATATACCTGCAATCTATAGCAAGCTTGCAACAACCACCCAGCTAGCTAGCTCTGTATGTATATACATGCAGTCCATAGCTAGCTAGCCCTGTATGTATAAACCTGCAGTCTATAGCAAGCTTACAACAACCCAGCTAGCTAACTCTGTATGTATATACCTGCAGTCTATAGCAAGCTTGCAAAAACCCAGCTAGCTAGCCCTGTATGTATGTACCTGCAGTCTATAGCTAGCTAACCCTGTATGTATATACCTGCAGTGTATAGCAATCTTGCAGCAACCCAGCTAGCTAGCCCTGTATGTATATACATGCAGTATATAGCAAGCTTGCAAGAACCCAGCTAGCTAGCCCTGTATGTATATACATGCAGTATATAGCAAGCTTGCAACAACCCAGCTAGCTAAACCCTGTATGTATATACCTGCAGTATATGGCAAGCTTGCAACAACCCAGCTAGCTAGCCCTGTATGTATATACCTGCAGTATATAGCAAGCATGCAACAACCCAGCTAGCTAGCCCTGTATGTATGTATGTATGTATGTATATACCTGCAGTCTATAGCAAGCTAACCCTGTATGTATTAACCTGCAGGCTATAGCTAGCTAGTCCTGTATGTATATAGCTGCAGTCTATAGCAAGCTTGCAACAACCCAGCTAGCTAGCCCTGTATGTATATACCTGTAGTCTATAGCAAGCTAGCCCTGTATGTATATACCTGCAGCCTATAGCTAGCTAGCCCTGTATGTATATAACTGCAGTCTATAGCAAGCTTGCAACAACCCAGCTAGCTAACCCTGTATGTATATACCTGCAGCCTATAGCTAGCTAGCCATGTATGTATATAACTGCAGTCTATAGCAAGCTTGCAACAACCCAGCTAGCTAACCCTGTATGTATATACCTGCAGTCTATAGCAAGCTTGCAACAACCCAGCTAGCTAGCCCTGTATGTATATACCTGCAGTCCATAGCAAGCTTGCAACAACCCAACTAGCTAACCCTGTATGTATATACCTGCAGTCTATAGCAAGCTAACCCTGTATGTATATACCTGCAGTCTATAGCAAGCTTGCAACAGCCCAGCTACCTAGCCCTGTATGTATATACCTGCAGTCTATAGCAAGCTAATCCTGTATGTATATACCTGCAGTCTATAGCAAGCTAGCCCTGTATGTATATACCTGCAGTCTATAGCAAGCTAGCCCTGTATGTATATACCTGCAGTCTAGAGCAAGATTGAAACAACCCAGCTAGCTAACCCTGTATGTATATACCTGCAGTCCATAGCAAACTAAGCCTGTATGTATATACCTGCAGTCTATAGCAAGCTTGCAATAACCCAGCTAGCTAGCCCTGTATGTATGTACCTGCATTCTATAGCTAGCTAGCCCTATATGTATATACCTGCAGTCTATAGCAAGCTTGCAACAACCCAGCTAGCTAACCCTGTATGTATATACATGCAGTCCATAGCTAGCTAGCCCTGTATGTATATACATGCAGTCTATAGCAGGCTTGCACCAACCCAGCTAACTAGCCATGTATGCATATATATGCAGTATATAGCTAGCTAGCCCTGTATGTATATACCTGCAATCTATAGCAAGCTTGCAACAACCACCCAGCTAGCTAGCTCTGTATGTATATACATGCAGTCCATAGCTAGCTAGCCCTGTATGTATAAACCTGCAGTCTATAGCAAGCTTACAACAACCCAGCTAGCTAACTCTGTATGTATATACCTGCAGTCTATAGCAAGCTTGCAAAAACCCAGCTAGCTAGCCCTGTATGTATGTACCTGCAGTCTATAGCTAGCTAACCCTGTATGTATATACCTGCAGTGTATAGCAATCTTGCAGCAACCCAGCTAGCTAGCCCTGTATGTATATACATGCAGTATATAGCAAGCTTGCAAGAACCCAGCTAGCTAGCCCTGTATGTATATACATGCAGTATATAGCAAGCTTGCAACAACCCAGCTAGCTAAACCCTGTATGTATATACCTGCAGTATATGGCAAGCTTGCAACAACACAGCTAGCTAGCCCTGTATGTATATACCTGCAGTATATAGCAAGCATGCAACAACCCAGCTAGCTAGCCCTGTATGTATGTATGTATGTATGTATGTATATACCTGCAGTCTATAGCAAGCTAACCCTGTATGTATTAACCTGCAGGCTATAGCTAGCTAGTCCTGTATGTATATAGCTGCAGTCTATAGCAAGCTTGCAACAACCCAGCTAGCTAGCCATGTATGTATATACCTGCAGTCTATAGCAAGCTTGCAACAACCCAGCTAGCTAGCCCTGTATGTATATACCTGCAATCTATAGCAAGCTTGAAACAACCCAGCTAGCTAGCCCTGTATGTATATACCTGCAGTCTATAGCTAGCTAGCCCTGTATGTATATACCTTCAGTCTATAGGAAGCTTGCAACAATCCAGCTAGCTAACCGTGTATGTATATACATGCTGTCTATAGCTAGCTAGCCCTGTATGTATATACATGCAGTCTATAGCTAGCTAGCCCGGTATGTATATAAATGAAGTCTATAGCTAGCTAGCCCTGTAGGTATATACCTGCAGTCTATAGCAAGCTTGAAACAACCCAGCTAGCTAACCATGTATGTATATACCTGCAGTATATAGCAAGCTTGCAACAACCCAGCTAGCTAAGCATGTATGTATATACCTGCAGTCTATAGCTAGCTAGACCTGTCTGTATATACCTGCAGTCTATAGCCAGCTTGCAACAAACCAGCAAGCTAGCCCTGTATGTATATACCTGCAGTCTATAGCTAGCTAGCCATGTATGTATGTATATAACTGCAGTCTATAGCAAGCTTGCAACAACACAGCTAGATAGCCCTGTATGTATATACCTGCAGTCTATAGCAAGCTTGCAACAACCCAGCTAGCTAACCCTGTATGTATATACCTGCAGTCTATAGCAAGCTTGCAACAACCCAGCTAGCTAACCTTGTATATATATACCTGCCGTCTATAGCTAGCTAGCCCTGTATGTATATACCTGGATTCTATAGCAAACTTGCAACAACCCAGCTAGCTAACCCTGTATGTATATACCTGCAGTCTATAGCAAGCTAACCCTGTATGTATATACCTGCAGTCTATAGCAAGCTAACCCTGTATGTATATACCTGCAGTCTATAGCAAGTTTGCAACAACCCAGCTAGCTAGCCCTGTATGTATATACCTGCAGTCCATAGCAAGCTTGCAACAACCCAACTAGCTAACCCTGTATGTATATACCTGCAGTCTATAGCAGGCTAACCCTGTATGTATATACCTGCAGTCTATAGCAAGCTTGCAACAGCCCAGCTACCTAGCCCTGTATGTATATACCTGCAGTCTATAGCAAGCTAGCCCTGTATGTATATACCTGCAGTCTATAGCAAGCTAGCCCTGTATGTATATACCTGCAGTCTAGAGCAAGCTTGAAACAACCCAGCTAGCTAACCCTGTATGTATATACCTGCAGTCTATAGCAAACTAACCCTGTATGTATATACCTGCAGTCTATAGCAAGCTTGCAATAACCCAGCTAGCTAGCCCTGTATGTATGTACCTGCATTCTATAGCTAGCTAGCCCTATATGTATATACCTGCAGTCTATAGCAAGCTTGCAACAACCCAGCTAGCTAACCCTGTATGTATATACATGCAGTCCATAGCTAGCTAGCCCTTTATGTATATACATGCAGTCTATAGCAGGCTTGCACCAACCCAGCTAACTAGCCATGTATGCATATACATGCAGTATATAGCTAGCTAGCCCTGTATGTATATACCTGCAATCTATAGCAAGCTTGCAACAACCACCCAGCTAGCTAGCTCTGTATGTATATACATGCAGTCCATAGCTAGCTAGCCATGTATGTATATACCTGCAGTCTATAGCAAGCTTGCAACAACCCAGCTAGCTAGCCCTGTATGTATATACCTGCAGTATATAGCTAGCTAACCCTGTATGTATATACCTGCAGTATATAGCAATCTTGCAGCAACCCAGCTAGCTAGCCCTGTATGTATATACATGCAGTATATAGCAAGCTTGCAACAACCCAGCTAGCTAGCCCTGTATGTATATACATGCAGTATATAGCAAGCTTGCAACAAACCTGCTAGCTAAACCCTGTATGTATATACCTGCAGTATATGGCAAGCTTGCAACAACCCAGCTAGCTAACCGTGTATGTATATACCTGCAGTCTATAGCAAGCTTGCAACAACCCAGCTAGCTAACCCTGTATGTATATACCTGCAGTCTATAGCAAGCTAACCCTGTATGTATATAGCTGCAGTCTATAGCAAGCTTGCAACAACCCAGCTAGCTAACCCTGTATGGATATACCTGCAGTCTATAGCAAGCTAACCCTGTATGTATATACCTGCAGTCTATAGCAAGCTAGCCCTGTATGTATATACCTGCAGTCTATAGCAAGCTAGCCCTGTATGTATATACCTGCAGTCTAGAGCAAGCTTGCAACAACCCAGCTAGCTTACCCTGTATGTATATACCTGCAGTCTATAGCAAACTAACCCTGTATGTATATACCTGCAGTCTATAGCAAGCTTGCAATAACCCAGCTAGCGAGCCCTGTATGTATATACCTGCAGTCTATAGCTAGCTAGCCCTGTATGTATATACCTGCAGTCTATAGCAAGCTTGCAACAACCCAGCTAGCTAACCCTGTGTGTATATACATGCAGTATATAGCTAGCTAACCCTGTATGTATATACCTGCAGTCTATAGCAAGCTTTCAACAACCCAGCTAGCTAGCCCTGTATGTATATACCTGCAGTCTATAGCAAGCTTGCAACAACCCAGCTAGCCAACCCTGTATGTATATACCTGCTTTCTATAGCAAGCTTGCATCAACCCAGCTAGCTAACCCTGTATGTATATACCTGCAGTCTATAGCAAGCTAACCCTGTATGTATATATATGCAGTCTATAGCTAGCTAGCCCTGTATGTATATACCTGCTTTCTATAGCAAGATTGCAACAACCCAGCTAGCTAACCCTGTATTTATATACCTGCAATCTATAGCTAGCTAACCCTGTATGTATATACCTGCAGTCTATAGCAAGCTTGCAACAACCCAGCTAAATAACCATGTATGTATAAACCTGCAGTCTATAGCAAGCTAGCGCTGTATGTATATACCTGCAGTCTATAGCAAGCTTGCAACAACCCAGCTGGCTAACCCTGTATGTATATACATGCAGTCTATAGCAAGCTTGCAACAACCCAGCTAGCTAGCCCTGTATGTATATACCTGTAGTCTATAGCAAGCTAGCCCTGTATGTATATACCTGCAGCCTATAGATAGCTAGCCCTGTATGTATATAACTGCAGTATATAGCAAGCTTGCAACAACCCAGCTAGCTAGCCCTGTATGTATGTATATACATGTAGTCTATAGCAAGCTTGCAACAACCCAGCTAGCTAGCCCTGTATGTATATACATGCAGTCTATAGCAAGCTTGCAACAACCCAGCTAGCTAACCCTGTATGTATATACATGCAGTCCATAGCTAGCTAGCCCTGTATGTATATACATGCAGTCTATAGCAGGCTTGCAACAACCCAGCTAACTAGCCCTGTATGTATATACATGCAGTATATAGCTAGCTAGCCCTGTATGTATATACCTGCAATCTATAGTAAGCTTGCAACAACCCAGCTAGCTAGCTCTGTCTGTATATACATGCAGTCCATAGCTAGTTAGCCCTTTATGTATATACCTGCAGTCTATAGCAAGCTTGCAACAACCCAGCTAGCTAGCCCAGTATGTATATACCTGCAGTCTATAGCTAGCTAACCCTGTATGTATATACCTGCAGTATATAGCAATCTTGCAGCAACCCAGCTAGCTAGCCCTGTATGTATATACATGCAGTATATAGCAAGCTTGCACCAACCCGGCTAGCTAGCCCTGTATGTATATACATGCAGTATATAGCAAGCTTGCAACAACCCAGCTAGCTAAACCCTGTATGTATATACCTGCAGTATATGGCAAGCTTGCAACAACCCAGCTAGCTAGACCTGTATGTATATACCTGCAGTATATAGCAAGCATGCAACAACCCAGCTAGCTAGCCCTGTATGTATATACAGGCAGTCTATAGTAAGCTTGAAAAAACCCAGCTAGCTAGTCCTGTATGTATATACCTGCAGTCTATAGCTAGCTAGCCCTGTATATATATACCTGCAGTCTTTAGCAAGCTTGCAACAACCCAGCTAGATAACCCTGTATGTATAAACCTGCAGTCTATAGCAAGCTTACAACAACCCAGCTAGCTAGCCCTGTATGTATATACATGCAGTATATAGCAAGCTTGCAACAACCCAGCTAGCTAAACCCTGTATGTATATACCTGCAGTATATGGCAAGCTTGCAACAACCCAGCTAGCTAGCCCTGTATGTATATACCTGCAGTATATAGCAAGCTTACATCAACCCAGCTAGCTAACCCTGTATGTATATACCTGCAGTCTATAGCAAGCTTGCAACAACCCAGCTAGCTAGCCCTGTATGTAAATACCTGAGGTCTATAGCTAGCTAACCCTGTATGTATATACCTGCAGTATATAGCAATCTTGCAGCAACCCAGCTAGCTAGCCCTGTATGTATATACATGCAGTATATAGCAAGCTTGCAACAACCCAGCTAGCTAGCCCTGTATATATATACATGCAGTATATAGCAAGCTTGCAACAACCCAGCTAGCTAAACCCTGTATGTATATACCTGCACTATATGGCAAGCTTGCAAAAACCCAACTAGCTAGCCCTGTATGTATATACCTGCAGTATATAACAAGCATGCAACAACCCAGCTAGCTAGCCCTGTATGCAGGCTATAGCTAGCTAGACCTGTATGTATATACCTGTAGTCTATAGCTAGCTAGCCATGTATGTATATACCTGTAGTCTATAGCAAGCTTGCAACAACCCAGCTAGCTAACCCTGTATGTATATACCTGCAGTCTATAGCAAGCTTGCAACAACCCAGCTAGCTAACCCTGTATGTATATACCTGCAGTCTATAGCAAGCTTGCAACAACCCAGCTAGTTAACCATGTATATATATACCTGCCGTCTATAGCTAGCTAGCCCTGTATGTATATACTTGGATTCTATAGCAAGCTTGCAACAACCCAGCTATCTAACCCTGTATGTATATACCTGCAGTCTATAGCAAGCTAACCCTGTATGTATGTATATACCTGCAGTCTATAGCAAGTTTGCAACAACCCAGCTAGCTAGCCCTGTATGTATATACCTGCAGTCTATAGCAAGCTTGCAACAACCCAACTAGCTAACCCTGTATGTATATACCTGCAGTCTATAGCAAGCTAACCCTGTATGTATATACCTGCAGTCTATAGCAAGTTTGCAACAGCCCAGCTAGCTAGCCCTGTATGTATATACCTGCAGTGTATAGCAAGCTAACCCTGTATGTATATACCTGCAGTCTAGAGCAAGCTAGCCCTGTATGTATATACCTGCAGTTTATACCAAGCTAGCCCTGTATGTATATACCTGCAGTCTAGATCAAGCTTGAAACAATCCAGCTAGCTAACCCTGTATGTATATACCTGCAGTCTATAGCTAGCTAGCCCTGTATGTATATACCTGCAGTCTATAGCAAGCTTGCAACAACCCAGCTAGCTAGCTCTGTATGTATATACATGCAGTCCATAGCTAGCTAGCCCTGTATGTATATACCTGCAGTCTATAGCAAGCTTGCAACAACACAGCTAGCTAGCCCTGTATGTATATACCTGCAGTCTATAGCTAGCTAGCCATGTATGTATATACATGCAGTATATAGCATGCTTGCAACAACCCAGCTAGCTAACCCTGTATGTATATACATGCAGTATATAGCAAGCTTGCAACAACCCAGCTAGCTAAACCCTGTATGTATATACCTGCAGTATATGGCAAGCTTGCAAAAACCCAGCTAGCTAGTCCTGTATGTATATACCTGCAGTCTATAGCTAGCTAGCCCTGTATATATATACCTGCAGTCTATAGCAAGCTTGCAACAACCCAGCTAGCTAACCCTGTATGTATATACCTGCAGTCTATAGCATGCTTGCACCAACCCAGCTAGCTAGCCCTGTATGTATATTCCTGCAGTCTATAGCTAACTAACCCTGTATGTATATACCTGCAGTATATAGCAATCTTGCTGCAACCCAGCTAGCTAGCCCTGTATGTATATACATGCAGTATATAGCAAGCTTGCAACAACCCAGCTAGCTAGCCCTGTATGTATATACATGCAGTATATAGCAAGCTTGCAACAACCCAGCTAGCTAAACCCTGTATGTATATACCTGCAGTATATGGCAAGCTTGCCACAACCCAGCTAGCTAGCCCTGTATGTATATACCTGCAGTATATAGCAAGCATGCAACAACCCAGCTAGCTAGCCCTGTATGTATGTATGTATATACCTGCAGTCTATAGCAAGCTAACCATGTATGTATTAACCTGCAGGCTATAGCTAGCTAGACCTGTATGTATATAGCTGCAGTCTATAGCAAGCTTGCAACAACCCAGCTAGCTAGCCATGTATGTATATACCTGCAGTCTATAGCAAGCTTGCAACAACCCAGCTAGCTAGCCCTGTATGTAAATACCTGCAATCTATAGCAAGCTTGCAACAACCCAGCTAGCTAGCCCTGTATGTATATACCTGCAGTCTATAGCTAGCTAGCCCTGTATGTATATACCTTCAGTCTATAGGAAGCTTGCAACAATCCAGCTAGCTAACCGTGTATGTATATACATGCAGTCTATAGCTAGCTAGCCCTGTATGTATATACATGCAGTCTATAGCTAGCTAGCCCGGTATGTATATACATGCAGTCTATAGCTAGCTAGCCCTGTAGGTATATACCTGCAGTCTATAGCAAGCTTGAAACAACCCAGCTAGCTAACCATGTATGTATATACCTGCAATCTATAGCTAGCTAGCCCAGTATGTATATACCTGCAGTATATAGCAAGCTTGCAACAACCCAGCTAGCTAAGCATGTATGAATATACCTGCAGTCAATAGCTAGCTAGCCATGTATGTATATACCTGTAGTCTATAGCCAGCTTGCAACAACCCAGCTAGCTAGCCCTGTATGTATATACCTGTAGTCTATAGCAAGCTTGCAACAACCCAGCTAGCTAGCCCTGTATGTAAATACCTGCAATCTATAGCAAGCTTGCAACAACCCAGCTAGCTAGCCCTGTATGTATATACCTGCAGTCTATAGCTAGCTAGCCCTGTATGTATATACCTTCAGTCTATAGGAAGCTTGCAACAATCCAGCTAGCTAACCGTATATGTATATACATGCAGTCTATAGCTAGCTAGCCCTGTATGTATATACATGCAGTCTATAGCTAGCTAGCCCGGTATGTATATACATGCAGTCTATAGCTAGCTAGCCCTGTAGGCATATACCTGCAGTCTATAGCAAGCTTGAAACAACCCAGCTAGCTAACCATGTATGTATATACCTGCAATTTATAGCTAGCTAGCCCAGTATGTATATACCTGCAGTATATAGCAAGCTTGCAACAACCCAGCTAGCTAAGCATGTATGAATATACCTGCAGTCAATAGCTAGCTAGCCATGTATGTATATACCTGTAGTCTATAGCCAGCTTGCAACAACCCAGCTAGCTAGCCCTGTATGTATATACCTGTAGTCTATAGCAAGCTTGCAATAACCCAGCTAGCTAACCCTGTATGTATATACCTGCAGTCTACAGCAAGCTTGCAACAACCCAGCTAGTTAACCATGTATATATATACCTGCCGTCTATAGCTAGCTAGCCCTGTATGTATATACTTGGATTCTATAGCAAGCTTGCAACAACCCAGCTATCTAACCCTGTATGTATATACCTGCAGTCTATAGCAAGCTAACCCTGTATGTATATACCTGCAGTATATAGCAAGTTTGCAACAACCCAGCTAGCTAGCCCTGTATGTATATACCTGCAGTCTATAGCAAGCTTGCAACAACCCAGCTAGTTAACCATGTATATATATACCTGCCGTCTATAGCTAGCTAGCCCTGTATGTATATACTTGGATTCTATAGCAAGCTTGCAACAACCCAGCTATCTAACCCTGTATGTATATACCTGCAGTCTATAGCAAGCTAACCCTGTATGTATATACCTGCAGTATATAGCAAGCTGTGTTTGGTTTGGTTTGCAACAACCCAGCTAGCTAGCCCTGTATGTATATACCTGCAGTCTATAGCAAGCTTGCAACAACCCAACTAGCTAACCCTGTATGTATATACCTGCAGTCTATAGCAAGCTAACCCTGTATGTATATACCTGCAGTCTATAGCAAGTTTGCAACAGCCCAGCTAGCTAGCCCTGTATGTATATACCTGCAGTGTATAGCAAGCTAACCCTGTATGTATATACCTGCAGTCTAGAGCAAGCTAGCCCTGTATGTATATACCTGCAGTTTATAGCAAGCTAGCCCTGTATGTATATACCTGCAGTCTAGATCAAGCTTGAAACAATCCAGCTAGCTAACCCTGTATGTATATACCTGCAGTCTATAGCTAGCTAGCCCTGTATGTATATACCTGCAGTCTATAGCAAGCTTGCAACAACCCAGCTAGCTAGCTCTGTATGTATATACATGCAGTCCATAGCTAGCTAGCCCTGTATGTATATACCTGCAGTCTATAGCAAGCTTGCAACAACACAGCTAGCTAGCCCTGTATGTATATACCTGCAGTCTATAGCTAGCTAGCCATGTATGTATATACATGCAGTATATAGCATGCTTGCAACAACCCAGCTAGCTAACCCTGTATGTATATACATGCAGTATATAGCAAGCTTGCAACAACCCAGCTAGCTAAACCCTGTATGTATATACCTGCAGTATATGGCAAGCTTGCAAAAACCCAGCTAGCTAGTCCTGTATGTATATACCTGCAGTCTATAGCTAGCTAGCCCTGTATATATATACCTGCAGTCTATAGCAAGCTTGCAACAACCCAGCTAGCTAACCCTGTATGTATATACCTGCAGTCTATAGCATGCTTGCACCAACCCAGCTAGCTAGCCCTGTATGTATATTCCTGCAGTCTATAGCTAACTAACCCTGTATGTATATACCTGCAGTATATAGCAATCTTGCTGCAACCCAGCTAGCTAGCCCTGTATGTATATACATGCAGTATATAGCAAGCTTGCAACAACCCAGCTAGCTAGCCCTGTATGTATATACATGCAGTATATAGCAAGCTTGCAACAACCCAGCTAGCTAAACCCTGTATGTATATACCTGCAGTATATGGCAAGCTTGCCACAACCCAGCTAGCTAGCCCTGTATGTATATACCTGCAGTATATAGCAAGCATGCAACAACCCAGCTAGCTAGCCCTGTATGTATGTATGTATATACCTGCAGTCTATAGCAAGCTAACCATGTATGTATTAACCTGCAGGCTATAGCTAGCTAGACCTGTATGTATATAGCTGCAGTCTATAGCAAGCTTGCAACAACCCAGCTAGCTACCCATGTATGTATATACCTGCAGTCTATAGCAAGCTTGCAACAACCCAGCTAGCTAGCCCTGTATGTAAATACCTGCAATCTATAGCAAGCTTGCAACAACCCAGCTAGCTAGCCCTGTATGTATATACCTGCAGTCTATAGCTAGCTAGCCCTGTATGTATATACCTTCAGTCTATAGGAAGCTTGCAACAATCCAGCTAGCTAACCGTGTATGTATATACATGCAGTCTATAGCTAGCTAGCCCTGTATGTATATACATGCAGTCTATAGCTAGCTAGCCCGGTATGTATATACATGCAGTCTATAGCTAGCTAGCCCTGTAGGTATATACCTGCAGTCTATAGCAAGCTTGAAACAACCCAGCTAGCTAACCATGTATGTATATACCTGCAATCTATAGCTAGCTAGCCCAGTATGTATATACCTGCAGTATATAGCAAGCTTGCAACAACCCAGCTAGCTAAGCATGTATGAATATACCTGCAGTCAATAGCTAGCTAGCCATGTATGTATATACCTGTAGTCTATAGCCAGCTTGCAACAACCCAGCTAGCTAGCCCTGTATGTATATACCTGTAGTCTATAGCAAGCTTGCAACAACCCAGCTAGCTAGCCCTGTATGTAAATACCTGCAATCTATAGCAAGCTTGCAACAACCCAGCTAGCTAGCCCTGTATGTATATACCTGCAGTCTATAGCTAGCTAGCCCTGTATGTATATACCTTCAGTCTATAGGAAGCTTGCAACAATCCAGCTAGCTAACCGTATATGTATATACATGCAGTCTATAGCTAGCTAGCCCTGTATGTATATACATGCAGTCTATAGCTAGCTAGCCCGGTATGTATATACATGCAGTCTATAGCTAGCTAGCCCTGTAGGCATATACCTGCAGTCTATAGCAAGCTTGAAACAACCCAGCTAGCTAACCATGTATGTATATACCTGCAATTTATAGCTAGCTAGCCCAGTATGTATATACCTGCAGTATATAGCAAGCTTGCAACAACCCAGCTAGCTAAGCATGTATGAATATACCTGCAGTCAATAGCTAGCTAGCCATGTATGTATATACCTGTAGTCTATAGCCAGCTTGCAACAACCCAGCTAGCTAGCCCTGTATGTATATACCTGTAGTCTATAGCAAGCTTGCAATAACCCAGCTAGCTAACCCTGTATGTATATACCTGCAGTCTACAGCAAGCTTGCAACAACCCAGCTAGTTAACCATGTATATATATACCTGCCGTCTATAGCTAGCTAGCCCTGTATGTATATACTTGGATTCTATAGCAAGCTTGCAACAACCCAGCTATCTAACCCTGTATGTATATACCTGCAGTCTATAGCAAGCTAACCCTGTATGTATATACCTGCAGTCTATAGCAAGTTTGCAACAACCCAGCTAGCTAGCCCTGTATGTATATACCTGCAGTCTATAGCAAGCTTGCAACAACCCAACTAGCTAACCCTGTATGTATATACCTGCAGTCTATAGCAAGCTAACCCTGTATGTATATACCTGCAGTCTATAGCAAGTTTGCAACAGCCCAGCTAGCTAGCCCTGTATGTATATACCTGCAGTGTATAGCAAGCTAACCCTGTATGTATATACCTGCAGTCTACAGCAAGCTAGCCCTGTATGTATATACCTGCAGTTTATAGCAAGCTAGCCCTGTATGTATATACCTGCAGTCTAGAGCAAGCTTGAAACAATCCAGCTAGCTAATCCTGTATGTATATACCTGCAGTCTATAGCAAACTAACCCTGTATGTATATACCTGCAGTCTATAGCAAGCTTGCAATAACCCAGCTAGCTAGCCCTGTATGTATATACCTGCAGTCTATAGCTAGCTAGCCCTGTATGTATATACCTGCAGTCTATAGCAAGCTTGCAACAACCCAGCTAGCTAACCCTGTATTTATATACATGCAGTCCATAGCTAGCTAACCCTGTATGTATATACATGCAGTCTATAACAGGCTTGCAACAACCCAGCAAACTAGCCCTGTATGTATATATATGCAGTATATAGCTAGCAAGCACTATATGTATATACCTGCAATCTATAGCAAGCTTGCAACAACCCAGCTAGCTAGCTCTGTATGTATATACATGCAGTCCATAGCTAGCTAGCCCTGTATGTATATACCTGCAGTCTATAGCAAGCTTGCAACAACACAGCTAGCTAGCCCTGTATGTATATACCTGCAGTCTATAGCTAGCTAGCCATGTATGTATATACATGCAGTATATAGCATGCTTGCAACAACCCAGCTAGCTAGCCCTGTATGTATATACATGCAGTATATAGCAAGCTTGCAACAACCCAGCTAGCTAAACCCTGTATGTATATACCTGCAGTATATGGCAAGCTTGCAAAAACCCGGCTAGCTAGTCCTGTATGTATATACTTGCAGTCTATAGCTAGCTAGCCCTGTATATATATACCTGCAGTCTATAGCAAGCTTGCAACAACCCAGCTAGCTAACCCTGTATGTATATACCTGCAGTCTATAGCATGCTTGCACCAACCCAGCTAGCTAGCCCTGTATGTATATTCCTGCAGTCTATAGCTAACTAACCCTGTATGTATATACCTGCAGTATATAGCAATCTTGCTGCAACCCAGCTAGCTAGCTCTGTATGTATATACATGCAGTATATAGCAAGCTTGCAACAACCCAGCTAGCTAGCCCTGTATGTATATACATGCAGTATATAGCAAGCTTGCAACAACCCAGCTAGCTAAACCCTGTATGTATATACCTGCAGTATATGGCAAGCTTGCCACAACCCAGCTAGCTAGCCCTGTATGTATATACCTGCAGTATATAGCAAGCATGCAACAACCCAGCTAGCTAGCCCTGTATGTATGTATGTATATACCTGCAGTCTATAGCAAGCTAACCATGTATGTATTAACCTGCAGGCTATAGCTAGCTAGACCTGTATGTATATAGCTGCAGCCTATAGCAAGCTTGCAACAACCCAGCTAGCTAGCCATGTATGTATATACCTGCAGTCTATAGCAAGCTTGCAACAACCCAGCTAGCTAGCCCTGTATGTAAATACCTGCAATCTATAGCAAGCTTGCAACAACCCAGCTAGCTAGCCCTGTATGTATATACATGCAGTCCATAGCTAGCTAACCCTGTATGTATATACATGCAGTCTATAACAGGCTTGCAACAACCCAGCAAACTAGCCCTGTATGTATATATATGCAGTATATAGCTAGCAAGCACTGTATGTATATACCTGCAATCTATAGCAAGCTTGCAACAACCCAGCTAGCTAGCTCTGTATGTATATACATGCAGTCCATAGCTAGCTAGCCCTGTATGTATATACCTGCAGTCTATAGCTAGCTAGCCATGTATGTATATACATGCAGTATATAGCATGCTTGCAACAACCCAGCTAGCTAGCCCTGTATGTATATACATGCAGTATATAGCAAGCTTGCAACAACCCAGCTAGCTAAACCCTGTATGTATATACCTGCAGTATATGGCAAGCTTGCAAAAACCCAGCTAGCTAGTCCTGTACGTATATACCTGCAGTCTATAGCTAGCTAGCCCTGTATATATATACCTGCAGTCTATAGCAAGCTTGCAACAACCCAGCTAGCTAACCCTGTATGTATATACCTGCAGTCTATAGCATGCTTGCACCAACCCAGCTAGCTAGCCCTGTATGTATATTCCTGCAGTCTATAGCTAACTAACCCTGTATGTATATACCTGCAGTATATAGCAATCTTGCTGCAACCCAGCTAGCTAGCCCTGTATGTATATACATGCAGTATATAGCAAGCTTGCAACAACCCAGCTAGCTAGCCCTGTATGTATATACATGCAGTATATAGCAAGCTTGCAAAAACCCAGCTAGCTAAACCCTGTATGTATATACCTGCAGTATATGGCAAGCTTGCCACAACCCAGCTAGCTAGCCCTGTATGTATATACCTGCAGTATATAGCAAGCATGCAACAACCCAGCTAGCTAGCCCTGTATGTATGTATGTATATACCTGCAGTCTATAGCAAGCTAACCATGTATGTATTAACCTGCAGGCTATAGCTAACTAGACCTGTATGTATATAGCTGCAGTCTATAGCAAGCTTGCAACAACCCAGCTAGCTAGCCATGTATGTATATACCTGCAGTCTATAGCAAGCTTGCAACAACCCAGCTAGCTAGCCCTGTATGTAAATACCTGCAATCTATAGCAAGCTTGCAACAACCCAGCTAGCTAGCCCTGTATGTATATACCTGCAGTCTATAGCTAGCTAGCCCTGTATGTATATACCTTCAGTCTATAGGAAGCTTGCAACAATCCAGCTAGCTAACCGTGTATGTATATACATGCAGTCTATAGCTAGCTAGCCCTGTATGTATATACATGTAGTCTATAGCTAGCTAGCCCGGTATGTATATACATGCAGTCTATAGCTAGCTAGCCCTGTAGGTATATACCTGCAGTCTATAGCAAGCTTGAAACAACCCAGCTAGCTAAACATGTATGTATATACCTGCAATCTATAGCTAGCTAGCCCAGTATGTATATACCTGCAGTATATAGCAAGCTTGCAACAACCCAGCTAGCTAAGCATGTATGGATATACCTGCAGTCAATAGCTAGCTAGCCATGTATGTATATACCTGTAGTCTATAGCCAGCTTGCAACAACCCAGCTAGCTAGCCCTGTATGTATATACCTGTAGTCTATAGCAAGCTTGCAACAACCCAGCTAGCTAGCCCTGTATGTAAATACCTGCAATCTATAGCAAGCTTGCAACAACCCAGCTAGCTAGCCCTGTATGTATATACCTGCAGTCTATAGCTAGCTAGCCCTGTATGTATATACCTTCAGTCTATAGGAAGCTTGCAACAATCCAGCTAGCTAACCGTGTATGTATATACATGCAGTCTATAGCTAGCTAGCCCTGTAGGTATATACTTGCAGTCTATAGCAAGCTTGAAACAACCCAGCTAGCTAACCATGTATGTATATACCTGCAATTTATAGCTAGCTAGCCCAGTATGTATATACCTGCAGTATATAGCAAGCTTGCAACAACCCAGCTAGCTAAGCATGTATGAATATACCTGCAGTCAATAGCTAGCTAGCCATGTATGTATATACCTGTAGTCTATAGCCAGCTTGCAACAACCCAGCTTGCTAACCCTGTATGTATATACCTGTAGTCTATAGCAAGCTTGCAATAACCCAGCAAGCTAGCCCTGTATGTATATACCTGCAGTCTATAGCTAGGTAGCCCTGTATGTATGTATATAACTACAGTCTATAGCAAGCTTGCAACAACCCAGCTAGCTAGCCCTGTATGTATATACCTGCAGTCTATAGCAAGCTTGCAACAACCCAGCTAGCTAACCCTGTATGTATATACCTGCAGTCTATAGCAAGCTTGCAACAACCCAGCTAGCTAACCCTGTATGTATATATCTGCAGTCTATAGCAAGCTTGCAACAACCCAGCTAGATAACCATGTATATATATACCTGCCGTCTATAGCTAGCTAGCCCTGTATGTATATACTTGGATTCTATAGCAGGCTTGCAACAACCCAGCTATCTAACCCTGTATGTATATACCTGCAGTCTATAGCAAGCTAACCCTGTATGTATATACCTGCAGTATATAGCTAGCAAGCACTGTATGTATATACCTGCAATCTATAGCAAGCTTGCAACAACCCAGCAAACTAGCCCTGTATGTATATACATGCAGTATATAGCTAGCAAGCACTGTATGTATATACCTGCAATCTATAGCAAGCTTGCAACAACCCAGCTAGCTAGCTCTGTATGTATATACATGCAGTCCATAGCTAGCTAGCCCTGTATGTATATACCTGCAGTCTATAGCAAGCTTGCAACAACACAGCTAGCTAGCCCTGTATGTATATACCTGCAGTCTATAGCTAGCTAGCCCTGTATGTATGTATATAACTGCAGTCTATAGCAAGCTTGCAACAACCCAGCTAGCTAGCCCTGTATGTATATACCTGCAGTCTATAGCAAGCTTGCAACAACCCGCTAGCTAACCCTGTATGTATATACCTGCAGTCTATAGCAAGCTTGCAACAACCCAGCTAGCTAACCATGTATGTATATACCTGCAATCTATAGCTAGCTAGCCCAGTATGTATATACCTGCAGTATATAGCAAGCTTGCAACAACCCAGCTAGCTAAGCATGTATGAATATACCTGCAGTCAATAGCTAGCTTGCCATGTATGTATATACCTGTAGTCTATAGCCAGCTTGCAACAACCCAGCTAGCTAGCCCTGTATGTATATACCTGTAATCCATAGCAAGCTTGCAATAACCCAGCAAGCTAGCCCTGTATGTATATACCTGCAGTCTATAGCTAGCTAGCCCTGTATGTATGTATATAACTGCAGTCTATAGCAAGCTTGCAACAACCCAGCTAGCTAGCCCTGTATGTATATACCTGCAGTCTATAGCAAGCTTGCAACAACCCAGCTAGCTAACCCTGTATGTATATACATGCAGTCTATAGCAAGCTTGCAACAACCCAGCTAGCTAACCCTGTATGTATATACCTGCAGTCTATAGCAAGCTTGCAACAACCCAGCTAGATAACCATGTATATATATACCTGCCGTCTATAGCTAGCTAGCCCTGTATGTATATACTTGGATTTTATAGCAAGCTTGCAAAAAACCAGCTATCTAACCCTGTATGTATATACCTGCAGTCTATAGCAAGCTAACCCTGTATGTATATACCTGCAGTCTATAGCAAGCTAACCCTGTATGTATATACCTGCAGTCTATAGCAAGCTTGCAACAACCCAGCTAGCTAGCCCTGTATGTATATACCTGCAGTCTATAGCAAGCTTGCAACAACATAACTAGCTAACCCTGTATGTATATACCTGCAGTCTATAGCAAGCTAGCCCTGTATGTATATACCTGCAGTTTATAGCAAGCTAGCCCTGTATGTATATACCTGCAGTCTAGAGCAAGCTTGAAACAATCCAGCTAGCTAACCCTGTATGTATATACCTGCAGTCTATAGCAAACTAACCCTGTATGTATATACCTGCAGTCTATAGCAAGCTTGCAATAACCCAGCTAGCTAGCCCTGTATGTATTTACCTGCAGTCTATAGCAAGCTTGCACCAACCCAGCTAGCTAACCCTGTATTTATATACATGCAGTCCATAGCTAGCTAACGCTGTATGTATATACATGCAGTCTATAGCAGGCTTGCAACAACCCAGCAAACTAGCCCTGTATGTATATACATGCAGTATATAGCTAGCTAGCACTGTATGTATATACCTGCAATCTATAGCAAGCTTGCAACAACCCAGCTAGCTAACCCTGTATGTATATACCTGCAGTCTATAGCAAGCTTGCAACAACCCAGCTAGCTAGCTCTGTATGTATATACATGCAGTCCATAGCTAGCTAGCCCTGTATGTATATACCTGCAGTCTATAGCAAGCTTGCAACAACACAGCTAGCTAGCCCTGTATGTATATACCTGCAGTCTATAGCTAGCTAGCCATGTATGTATATACATGCAGTATATAGCAAGCTTGCAACAACCCATCTAGCTAGCCCTGTATGTATATACATGCAGTATATAGCAAGCTTGCAACAACCCAGCTAGTTAAACCCTGTATGTATATACCTGAAGTATATTGCAAGCTTGCAAAAACCCAGCTAGCTAGTCCTGTATGTATATACCTGCAGTCTATAGCTAGCTAGCCCTGTATATATATACCTGCAGTCTATAGCAAGCTTGCAACAACCCAGCTAGCTAAACCTGTATGTATATACCTGCAGTCTATAGCATGCTTGCACCAACCCAGCTAGCTAGCCCTGTATGTATATTCCTGCAGTCTATAGCTAACTAACCCTGTATGTATATACCTGCAGTATATAGCAATCTTGCTGCAACCCAGCTAGCTAGCCCTGTATGTATATACATGCAGTATATAGCAAGCTTGCAACAACCCAGCTAGCTAGCCCTGTATGTATATACATGCAGTATATAGCAAGCTTGCAACAACCCAGCTAGCTAAACCCTGTATGTATATACCTGCAGAATATGGCAAGCTTGCCACAACCCAGCTAGCTAGCCCTGTATGTATATACCTGCAGTTTATAGCAAGCATGCAACAACCCAGCTAGCTAGCCCTGTATGTATGTATGTATATACCTGCAGTCTATAGCAAGCTAACCATGTATGTATTAACCTGCAGGCTATAGCTAGCTAGACCTGTATGTATATAGCTGCAGTCTATAGCAAGCTTGCAACAACCCAGCTAGCTAGCCATGTATGTATATACCTGCAGTCTATAGCAAGCTTGCAACAACCCAGCTAGCTAGCCCTGTATGTAAATACCTGCAATCTATAGCAAGCTTGCAACAACCCAGCTAGCTAGCCCTGTATGTATATACCTGCAGTCTATAGCTAGCTAGCCCTGTATGTATATACCTTCAGTCTATAGGAAGCTTGCAACAATCCAGCTAGCTAACCGTGTATGTATATACATGCAGTCTATAGCTAGCTAGCCCTGTATGTATATACATGCAGTCTATAGCTAGCTAGCCCGGTATGTATATACATGCAGTCTATAGCTAGCTAGCCCTGTAGGTATATACCTGCAGTCTATAGCAAGCTTGAAACAACCCAGCTAGCTAACCATGTATGTATATACCTGCAATCTATAGCTAGCTAGCCCAGTATGTATATACCTGCAGTATATAGCAAGCTTGCAACAACCCAGCTAGCTAAGCATGTATGAATATACCTGCAGTCAATAGCTAGCTAGCCATGTATGTATATACCTGTAGTCTATAGCCAGCTTGCAACAACCCAGCTAGCTAGCCCTGTATGTATATACCTGTAATCTATAGCAAGCTTGCAATAACCCAGCAAGCTAGCCCTGTATGTATATACCTGCAGTCTATAGCTAGCTAGCCCTGTATGTATGTATATAACTGCAGTCTATAGCAAGCTTGCAACAACCCAGCTAGCTAACCCTGTATGTATATACCTGCAGTCTATAGCAAGCTTGCAACAACCCAGCTAGATAACCATGTATATATATACCTGCCGTCTATAGCTAGCTAGCCCTGTATGTATATACTTGGATTTTATAGCAAGCTTGCAAAAAACCAGCTATCTAACCCTGTATGTATATACCTGCAGTCTATAGCAAGCTAACCCTGTATGTATATACCTGCAGTCTATAGCAAGCTAACCCTGTATGTATATACCTGCAGTCTATAGCAAGCTTGCAACAACCCAGCTAGCTAGCCCTGTATGTATATACCTGCAGTCTATAGCAAGCTTGCAACAACATAACTAGCTAACCCTGTATGTATATACCTGCAGTCTATAGCAAGCTAGCCCTGTATGTATATACCTGCAGTTTATAGCAAGCTAGCCCTGTATGTATATACCTGCAGTCTAGAGCAAGCTTGAAACAATCCAGCTAGCTAACCCTGTATGTATATACCTGCAGTCTATAGCAAACTAACCCTGTATGTATATACCTGCAGTCTATAGCAAGCTTGCAATAACCCAGCTAGCTAGCCCTGTATGTATTTACCTGCAGTCTATAGCAAGCTTGCACCAACCCAGCTAGCTAACCCTGTATTTATATACATGCAGTCCATAGCTAGCTAACGCTGTATGTATATACATGCAGTCTATAGCAGGCTTGCAACAACCCAGCAAACTAGCCCTGTATGTATATACATGCAGTATATAGCTAGCTAGCACTGTATGTATATACCTGCAATCTATAGCAAGCTTGCAACAACCCAGCTAGCTAGCTCTGTATGTATATACATGCAGTCCATAGCTAGCTAGCCCTGTATGTATATACCTGCAGTCTATAGCAAGCTTGCAACAACACAGCTAGCTAGGCCTGTATGTATATACCTGCAGTCTATAGCTAGCTAGCCATGTATGTATATACATGCAGTATATAGCAAGCTTGCAACAACCCAGCTAGCTAGCCCTGTATGTATATACATGCAGTATATAGCAAGCTTGCAACAACCCAGCTAGCTAAATCCTGTATGTATATACCTGCAGTATATGGCAAGCTTGCAAAAACCCAGCTAGCTAGTCCTGTATGAATATACCTGCAGTCTATAGCTAGCTAGCCCTGTATATATATACCTGCAGTCTATAGCAAGCTTGCAACAACCCAGCTAGCTAACCCTGTATGTATATACCTGCAGTCTATAGCATGCTTGCACCAACCCAGCTAGCTAGCCCTGTATGTATATTCCTGCAGTCTATAGCTAACTAACCCTGTATGTATATACCTGCAGTATATAGCAATCTTGCTGCAACCCAGCTAGCTAGCCCTGTATGTATATACATGCAGTATATTGCAAGCTTGCAACAACCCAGCTAGCTAGCCCTGTATGTATATACATGCAGTATATAGCAAGCTTGCAACAACCCAGCTAGCTACACCCTGTATGTATATACCTGCAGTATATGGCAAGCTTGCCACAACCCAGCTAGCTAGCCCTGTATGTATATACCTGCAGTATATAGCAAGCATGCAACAACCCAGCTAGCTAGCCCTGTATGTATGTATGTATATACCTGCAGTCTATAGCAAGCTAACCATGTATGTATTAACCTGCAGGCTATAGCTAGCTAGACCTGTATGTATATAGCTGCAGTCTATAGCAAGCTTGCAACAACCCAGCTAGCTAGCCATGTATGTATATACCTGCAGTCTATAGCAAGCTTGCAACAACCCAGCTAGCTAGCCCTGTATGTAAATACCTGCAATCTATAGCAAGCTTGCAACAACCCAGCTAGCTAGCCCTGTATGTATATACCTGCAGTCTATAGCTAGCTAGCCCTGTATGTATATACCTTCAGTCTATAGGAAGCTTGCAACAATCCAGCTAGCTAACCGTGTATGTATATACATGCAGTCTATAGCTAGCTAGCCCTGTATGTATATACATGCAGTCTATAGCTAGCTAGCCCGGTATGTATATACATGCAGTCTATAACTAGCTAGCCCTGTAGGTATATACCTGCAGTCTATTGCAAGCTTGAAACAACCCAGCTAGCTAACCATGTATGTATATACCTGCAATCTATAGCTAGCTAGCCCAGTATGTATATACCTGCAGTATATAGCAAGCTTGCAACAACCCAGCTAGCTAAGCATGTATGAATATACCTGCAGTCAATAGCTAGCTAGCCATGTATGTATATACCTGTAGTCTATAGCCAGCTTGCAACAACCCAGCTAGCTAGCCCTGTATGTATATACCTGTAGTCTATAGCAAGCTTGCAATAACCCAGCAAGCTAGCCCTGTATGTATATACCTGCAGTCTATAGCTAGCTAGCCCTGTATGTATGTATATAACTGCAGTCTATAGCAAGCTTGCAACAACCCAGCTAGCTAGCCCTGTATGTATATACCTGCAGTCTATAGCAAGCTTGCAACAACCCAGCTAGCTAACCCTGTATGTATATACCTGCAGTCTATAGCAAGCTTGCAACAACCCAGCTAGCTAACCCTGTATGTATATACCTGCAGTCTATAGCAAGCTTGCAACAACCCAGCTAGATAACCATGTATATATATACCTGCCGTCTATAGCTAGCTAGCCCTGTATGTATATACTTGGATTCTATAGCAAGCTTGCAACAACCCAGCTATCTAACCCTGTATGTATATACCTGCAGTCTATAGCAAGCTAACCCTGTAGTATATACCTGCAGTATATAGCTAGCAAGCACTGTATGTATATACCTGCAATCTATAGCAAGCTTGCAACAACCCAGCAAACTAGCCCTGTATGTATATACATGCAGTATATAGCTAGCAAGCACTGTATGTATATACCTGCAATCTATAGCAAGCTTGCAACAACCCAGCTAGCTAGCTCTGTATGTATATACATGCAGTCCATAGCTAGCTAGCCCTGTATGTATATACCTGCAGTCTATAGCAAGCTTGCAACAACACAGCTAGCTAGCCCTGTATGTATATACCTGCAGTCTATAGCTAGCTAGCCATGTATGTATATACATGCAGTATATAGCAAGCTTGCAACAACCCAGCTAGCTAGCCCTGTATGTATATACATGCAGTATATAGCAAGCTTGCAACAACCCAGCTAGTTAAACCCTGTATGTATATACCTGAAGTATATGGCAAGCTTGCAAAAACCCAGCTAGCTAGTCCTGTATGTATATACCTGCAGTCTATAGCTAGCTAGCCCTGTATATATATACCTGCAGTCTATAGCAAGCTTGCAACAACCCAGCTAGCTAAACCTGTATGTATATACCTGCAGTCTATAGCATGCTTGCACCAACCCAGCTAGCTAGCCCTGTATGTATATTCCTGCAGTCTATAGCTAACTAACCCTGTATGTATATACCTGCAGTATATAGCAATCTTGCTGCAACCCAGCTAGCTAGCCCTGTATGTATATACATGCAGTATATAGCAAGCTTGCAACAACCCAGCTAGCTAGCCCTGTATGTATATACATGCAGTATATAGCAAGCTTGCAACAACCCAGCTAGCTAAACCCTGTATGTATATACCTGCAGTATATGGCAAGCTTGCCACAACCCAGCTAGCTAGCCCTGTATGTATATACCTGCAGTTTATAGCAAGCATGCAACAACCCAGCTAGCTAGCCCTGTATGTATGTATGTATATACCTGCAGTCTATAGCAAGCTAACCATGTATGTATTAACCTGCAGGCTATAGCTAGCTAGACCTGTATGTATATAGCTGCAGTCTATAGCAAGCTTGCAACAACCCAGCTAGCTAGCCATGTATGTATATACCTGCAGTCTATAGCAAGCTTGCAACAACCCAGCTAGCTAGCCCTGTATGTAAATACCTGCAATCTATAGCAAGCTTGCAACAACCCAGCTAGCTAGCCCTGTATGTATATACCTGCAGTCTATAGCTAGCTAGCCCTGTATGTATATACCTTCAGTCTATAGGAAGCTTGCAACAATCCAGCTAGCTAACCGTGTATGTATATACATGCAGTCTATAGCTAGCTAGCCCTGTATGTATATACATGCAGTCTATAGCTAGCTAGCCCGGTATGTATATACATGCAGTCTATAGCTAGCTAGCCCTGTAGGTATATACCTGCAGTCTATAGCAAGCTTGAAACAACCCAGCTAGCTAACCATGTATGTATATACCTGCAATCTATAGCTAGCTAGCCCAGTATGTATATACCTGCAGTATATAGCAAGCTTGCAACAACCCAGCTAGCTAAGCATGTATGAATATACCTGCAGTCAATAGCTAGCTAGCCATGTATGTATATACCTGTAGTCTATAGCCAGCTTGCAACAACCCAGCTAGCTAGCCCTGTATGTATATACCTGTAGTCTATAGCAAGCTTGCAATAACCCAGCAAGCTAGCCCTGTATGTATATACCTGCAGTCTATAGCTAGCTAGCCCTGTATGTATATAACTGCAGTCTATAGCAAGCTTGCAACAACCCAGCTAGCTAGCCCTGTATGTATATACCTGCAGTCTATAGCAAGCTAACCCTGTATGTATATACCTGCAGTCTATAGCAAGCTTGCAACAACCCAGCTAGCTAACCATGTATGTATATACCTGCAGTCTATAGCAAGCTTGCAACAACCCAGCTAGATAACCATGTATATATATACCTGCCGTCTATAGCTAGCTAGCCCTGTATGTATATACTTGGATTTTATAGCAAGCTTGCAAAAAACCAGCTATCTAACCCTGTATGTATATACCTGCAGTCTATAGCAAGCTAACCCTGTATGTATATACCTGCAGTCTATAGCAAGCTAACCCTGTATGTATATACCTGCAGTCTATAGCAAGCTTGCAACAACCCAGCTAGCTAGCCCTGTATGTATATACCTGCAGTCTATGGCAAGCTTGCAACAACATAACTAGCTAACCCTGTATGTATATACCTGCAGTCTATAGCAAGCTAGCCCTGTATGTATATACCTGCAGTTTATAGCAAGCTAGCCCTGTATGTATATACCTGCAGTCTAGAGCAAGCTTGAAACAATCCAGCTAGCTAACCCTGTATGTATATACCTGCAGTCTATAGCAAACTAACCCTGTATGTATATACCTGCAGTCTATAGCAAGCTTGCAATAACCCAGCTAGCTAGCCCTGTATGTATATACCTGCAGTATACAGCTAGCTAGCCCTGTATGTATATACCTGCAGTCTATAGCAAGCTTGCACCAACCCAGCTAGCTAACCCTGTATTTATATACATGCAGTCCATAGCTAGCTAACGCTGTATGTATATACATGCAGTCTATAGCAGGCTTGCAACAACCCAGCAAACTAGCCCTGTATGTATATACATGCAGTATATAGCTAGCTAGCACTGTATGTATATACCTGCAATCTATAGCAAGCTTGCAACAACCCAGCTAGCTAGCTCTGTATGTATATACATGCAGTCCATAGCTAGCTAGCCCTGTATGTATATACCTGCAGTCTATAGCAAGCTTGCAACAACATAACTAGCTAACCCTGTATGTATATACCTGCAGTCTATAGCAAGCTAGCCCTGTATGTATATACCTGCAGTTTATAGCAAGCTAGCCCTGTATGTATATACCTGCAGTCTAGAGCAAGCTTGAAACAATCCAGCTAGATAACCCTGTATGTATATACCTGCAGTCTATAGCAAACTAACCCTGTATGTATATACCTGCAGTCTATAGCAAGCTTGCAATAACCCAGCTAGCTAGCCCTGTATGTATATACCTGCAGTATACAGCTAGCTAGCCCTGTATGTATATACCTGCAGTCTATAGCAAGCTTGCACCAACCCAGCTAGCTAACCCTGTATTTATATACATGCAGTCCATAGCTAGCTAACGCTGTATGTATATACATGCAGTCTATAGCAGGCTTGCAACAACCCAGCAAACTAGCCCTGTATGTATATACATGCAGTATATAGCTAGCTAGCACTGTATGTATATACCTGCAATCTATAGCAAGCTTGCAACAACCCAGCTAGCTAGCTCTGTATGTATATACATGCAGTCCATAGCTAGCTAGCCCTGTATGTATATACCTGCAGTCTATAGCAAGCTTGCAACAACACAGCTAGCTAGGCCTGTATGTATATACCTGCAGTCTATAGCTAGCTAGCCATGTATGTATATACATGCAGTATATAGCAAGCTTGCAACAACCCAGCTAGCTAGGCCTGTATGTATATACATGCAGTATATAGCAAGCTTGCAACAACCCAGCTAGCTAAACCCTGTATGTATATACCTGCAGTATATGGCAAGCTTGCAAAAACCCAACTAGCTAGTCCTGTATGTATATACCTGCAGTCTATAGCTAGCTAGCCCTGTATATATATACCTGCAGTCTATAGCAAGCTTGCAACAACCCAGCTAGCTAACCGTGTATGTATATACCTGCAGTCTATAGCAAGCTTGCACCAACCCAGCTAGCTAGCCCTGTATGTATATTCCTGCAGTCTATAGCTAACTAACCCTGTATGTATATACCTGCAGTATATAGCAATCTTGCTGCAAACCAGCTAGCTAGCCCTGTATGTATATACATGCAGTATATAGCAAGCTTGCAACAACCCAGCTAGCTAGCCCTGTATGTATATACATGCAGTATATAGCAAGCTTGCAACAACCCAGCTAGCTAAACCCTGTATGTATATACCTGCAGTATATGGCAAGCTTGCCACAACCCAGCTAGCTAGCCCTGTATGTATATAGCTGCAGTATATAGCAAGCATGCAACAACCCAGCTAGCTAGCCCTGTATGTATGTACGTATATACCTGCAGTCTATAGCAAGCTAACCCTGTATGTATTAACCTGCAGGCTATAGCTAGCTAGACCTGTATGTATATACCTGCAATCTATAGCAAGCTTGCAACAACCCAGCTAGCTAGCCCTGTATGTATATACCTGCAGTCTATAGCTAGCTAGCCCTGTATGTATATACCTTCAGTCTATAGGAAGCTTGCAACAATCCAGCTAGCTAACCGTTTATGTATATACATGCAGTCTATAGCTAGCTAGCCCTGTATGTATATACATGCAGTCTATAGCTAGCTAGCCCGGTATGTATATATATGCAGTCTATAGCTAGCTAGACCTGTAGGTATATACCTGCAGTCTATAGCAAGCTTGAAACAACCCAGCTAGCTAACCATGTATGTATATACCTGCAATTTATAGCTAGCTAGCCCAGTATGTATATACCTGCAGTATATAGCAAGCTTGCAACAACCCAGCTAGATAAGCATGTATGTATATACCTGCAGTCTATAGCTAGCTAGCCCTGTATGTATATACCTGCAGTCTATAGCAAGCTTGCAACAACCCAGCTAGCTAGCCCTGTATGTATATACCTGCAGTCTATAGCAAGCTTGCAATAACCCAGCTAGCTAACCCTGTATGTATATACCTGCAGTCTATAGCAAGCTAGCCCTGTATGTATATACCTGCAGTTTATAGCAAGCTAGCCCTGTATGTATATACCTGCAGTCTATAGCAAGCTTGCAACAACCCAGCTAGCTAACCCTGTATGTATATACCTGCAGTCTATAGCAAACTAACCCTGTATGTATATACCTGCAGTCTATAGCAAGCTTGCAACAACCCAGCTAGCTAACCCTGTATGTATATATCTGCCGTCTATAGCTAGCTAGCCCTGTATGTATATACCTGCATTCTATAGCAAGCTTGCAACAACCCAGCTAGCTAACCCTGTATGTATATACCTGCAGTCTAGCTAGCTAACCCTGTATGTATATACCTGCAGTCTATGCAGCTCAAAACGCACTACCCTGTATGTATATACTGCAGTATATAGCAAGCTAGCACTGTATGTATATACCTGCAGTCTATAGCAAGCTTGCAACAACCCAGCTAGCTAGCGCCCTGTATGTATATACCTGCAGTCTATAGCAAGCTTGCAACAACCCAACTAGCTAACCCTGTATGTATATACCTGCAGTCTATAGCAAGCTAACCCTGTATGTATATACCTGCAGTCTATAGCAAGCTTGCAACAGCCCAGCTAGCTAGCCCTGTATGTATATACCTGCAGTCTATAGCAAGCTAACCCTGTATGTATATACCTGCAGTCTATAGCAAGCTAGCCATGTATGTATATACCTGCAATCTATAGCAAGCTAGCCCTGTATGTATATACCTGAAGTCTAGAGCAAGCTTGCAACAACCCAGCTAGCTAAACCTGTATGTATATACCTGCAGTCTATAGCAAACTAACCCTGTATGTATATACCTGCAGTCTATAGCAAGCTTGCAACAACCCAGCTAGCTAACCATGTATGTATAAACCTGCAGTCTATAGCAAGCTAGCGTTGTATGTATATACCTGCAGTCTATAGCAAGCTTGCAACAACCCAGCTAGCTAACCCTGTATGTATATACATGCAGTCTATAGCAAGCTTGCAACAACCCAGCTAGCTAGCCCTGTATGTATATACCTGTAGTCTATGGCAAGCTAGCCCTGTATGTATATACATGCAGCCTATAGCTAGCTAGCTCTGTATTTATATAACTGCAGTCTATAGCAAGCTTGGAACAACCCAGCTAGCTAGCCCTGTATGTATGTATATACCTGTAGTCTATAGCAAGCTTGCAACAACCCAGCTAGCTAGCCCTGTATGTATATACCTGCATTCTATAGCTAGTTAGCCCTGTATGTATATACCTGCAGTCTATAGCAAGCTTGCAACAACCCAGCTAGCTAACCCTGTATATATATACATGCAGTCCATAGCTAGCTAGCCCTGTATGTATATACATGCAGTCTATAGCAGGCTTGCAACAACCCAGCAAACTAGCCCTGTATGTATATACATGCAATATATAGCTAGCTAGTCCTGTATGTATATACCTGCAATCTATAGCAAGCTTGCAATAACCCAGCTAGCTAGGTCTGTATGTATATACATGCAGTCCATAGCTAGCTAGCCTTGTATGTATATACTTGCAGTCTATAGCAAGCTTGCAACAACCCAGCTAGCTAGCCATGTATGTATATACCTGCAGTCTATAGCTAGCTAACCCTGTATGTATATACCTGCAGTCTATAGCAAGCTTGCAACAACCCAGCTAGCTATCCATGTATATATATACCTGCCGTCTATAGCTAGCTAGCCCTGTATGTATATACCTGGATTCTATAGCAAGCTTGCAACAACCCAGCTAGCTAACCCTGTATGTATATACCTGCAGTCTATAGCAAGCTAACCCTGTATGTATATACCTGCAGTCTATAGCAAGCTAACCCTGTATGTATATACCTGCAGTCTATAGCAAACTTGCAACAACCCAGCTAGCTAGCCCTGTATGTATATACCTGCAGTCTATAGCAAGCTTGCAACAACCCAACCAGCTAACCCTGTATGTATATACATGCAGTCTATAGCAAGCTAACCCTGTATGTATATACCTGCAGTCTATAGCAAGCTTGCAACAGCCCAGCAAGCAAACCCTGTATGTATATACCTGCAGTCTATAGCAAGATAGCCCTGTATGTATATACCTGCAGTCTATAGCAAGCTAGCCCTGTATGCATATACCTGCAGTCTAGAGCAAGCTTGCAACAACCCAGCTAGCTAACCCTGTATGTATATACCTGCAGTCTATAGCAAACTAACCCTGTATGTATATACCTGCATTCTATAGCAAGCTTGCAATAACCCAGCTAGCTAGCCCTGTATGTATATACCTGCAGTCTATAGCTATCTAGCCCTGTATGTATATACCTGCAGTCTATAGCGAGCTTGCAACAACCCAGCTAGCTAACCCTGTATGTATATACCTGCAGTCTATAGCAAGCTTGCAACAACCCAGCTAGCTAACCCTGTATGTATATACCTGCTGTCTATAGCAAGCTAATCCTGTATGTATATAGCTGCAGTCTATAGCTAGCTAGCCTTGTATGTATATACCTGCAGTCTATAGCAAGCTTGCAACAACCCAGCTAGCTAACCCTGTATGGATATACCTGCAGTCTATAGCAAGCTAACCCTGTATGTATATACCTGCAGTCTATAGCAAGCTTGCAACAACCCAGCTAGCTAGCCCTGTATGTATATACCTGCAGTCTATAGCAAGCTAACCCTGTATGTATATACCTGCAGTCTATAGCAAGCTTTCAATAACCCAGCTAGCTAGCCCTGTATGTATATACCTGCAATCTATAGCTAGCTACCCCTGTATGTATATACCTGCAGTATATAGCAAGCTTGCAACAACCCAGCTAGCTAACCCTGTATGTATATACCTGCAGTCTATAGCAAGCTTTCAACAACCCAGCTAGCTAGCCCTGAATGTATATACCTGCAGTCTATAGCAAGCTTACAACATCCCAGGTAGCTAACCCTGTATGTATATACCTGCAGTATATAGCAAGCTTGCAACAACCCAGCTAGCCAACCCTGTATGTATATACCTGCAGTCTATAGCAAACATGCAATAACCCAGCTAGCTAACCCTGTATGTATATACCTGCAGTCTATAGCAGGCTAACCCTGTATGTATATAGCTGCAGTCTATAGCTAGCTAGCCCTGTATGTATATACCTTCATTATATAGCAAGCTTGCAAAAACCCAGCTAGCTAACACTGTATGTATATACCTGCAATCTATAGCTAACTAGCCCTGTATGTATATACCTGCAGTCTATAGCAAGCTTGCAACAACCCAGCTAGCTAACCATGTATGTATAAACCTGCAGTCTATAGCAAGCTAGCCCTGTATGTATATACCTGCAGCCTATAGCTAGCTAGCCCTGTATGTATATAACTGCAGTCTTTAGCAAGCTTGCAACAACCCTGCTAGCTAGCCCTGTATGTATGTATATACCTGTAATCTATAGCAAGCTTGCAACAACCCAGCTAGCTACCCCTGTATGTATATACCTGCATTCTATAGCTAGTTAGCCCTGTATGTATATACCTGCAGTATATAGCAAGCTTGCAACAACCCAGCTAGCTAACCCTGTATGTATATACATGCAGTCCATAGCTATCTAGCCCTGTATGTATATACATGCAGTATATAGCAGGCTTGCAACAACCCAGCTAACTAGCCCTGTATGTATATACATGCAGTATATAGCTAGCTAGTCCTGTATGTATATACCTGCAATCTATAGCAAGCTTGCAACTGTCCAGCTAGCTAGCCCTGTATGTATATACCTGCAGTCTATAGCAAGCTAGCCCTGTATGTATATACCTGCAGTCTAGAGCAAGCTTGCAACAACCGAGCTAGCTAGCCCTGTATGTATATACCTGCAGTCTATAGCAAGCTAACCCTGTATGTATATACCTGCAGTCTATAGCAAGCTAGCCCTGTATGTATATACCTGCAGTCTAGAGCAAGCTTGCAACAACCCAGCTAGCTAAGCCTGTATGTATATACCTGCAGTCTATAGCAAACTAACCCTGTATGTATATACCTGCAGTCTATAGCAAGCTTGCAATAACCCAGCTAGCTAGCCCTGTATGTATGTATATACCTGCAGTCTATAGCTAGCTAGTCCTGTATGTATATTATACCTGCAGTCTATAGCGAGCTTGCAACAACCCAGATAGCTAACCCTGTATGTATTTACCTGCAATCTATAGCAAGCTTGCAACAACCCAGCTAGCTAACCCTGTATGTATATACCTGCAGTCTATAGCAAGCTAACCCTGTATGTATATAGCTGCAGTCTATAGCTAGCTAGCCCTGTATGTACATACCTGCAGTCTATAGCAAGCTTGCAACAACCCAGCTAGCTAACCCTGTATGGATATACCTGCTGTCTATAGCACGCTAACCCTGTATGTATATACCTGCAGTCTATAGCAAGCTTGCAACAACCCAGCTAGCTAGCCCTGTATGTATATACCTGCAGTCTATAGCAAGCTAACCCTGTATGTATATACCTGCAGTCTATAGCAAGCTTGCAATAACCCAGCTAGCTAGCCCTGTATGTATATACCTGCAGTCTATAGCTAGCTAGCCCTGTATGCATATACCTGCAGTCTATAGCAAGCTTGCAACCACCCAGCTAGCTAACCCTGTATGTATATACCTGCAGTCTATAGCAAGCTTGCAACAACCAAGCTAGCTAACCCTGTATGTATATACCTGCAGTCTATAGCAAGCTAACCCTGTATGTATATACCTGCAGTCTATAGCAAGCTAACCATGTATGTATATACATGCAGTCTATAGCTAGCTAGCCCTGTATGTATATACCTGCAGTCTATAGCAAGCTTGCAACAACCCAGCTAGCTAACCCTGTGTGTGTATACATGCAGTATATAGCTAGCTAACCCTGTATGTATATATCTGCAGTCTATAGCAAGCTTGCAACCACCCAGCTAGCTAACCCTGTATGTATATACCTGCGGTCTATAGCAAGCTAACCCTGTATGTATATACCTGCAGTCTATAGCAAGTTAACCCTGTATGTATATACATGCAGTCCATAGCTAGCTAGCCCTGTATGTATATACCTGCAGTCTATAGCAAGCTTACAACAACCCAGCTAGCTAGCCCTGTATGTATATATCTGCAGTCTATAGCTAGCTTGCAACAACCCAGCTAGCTAGCCATGTATATATATACATTGCAGTCTATAGCAAGCTTGCAACAACCCAGCTAGCTAGCCCTGTATGTATATACCTGCAATCTATAGCAAGCTTGCAACAACCCAGCTAACTAGCCCTGTATGTATATACCTGCAGTCTATAGCTAGCTAGCCCTGTATGTATATACCTTCAGTCTATAGGAAGCTTGCAACAATCCAGCTAGCTAACCGTGTATGTATATACATGCAGTCTATAGCTAGCTAGCCCTGTATGTATATACATGCAGTCTATAGCTAGCTAGCCCGGTATGTATATATATGCAGTCTATAGCTAGCTAGCCCTGTAGGTATATACATGCAGTCTTTAGCAAGCTTGAAACAACCCAGCTAGCTAACCATGTATGTATATACCTGCAATCTATAGCTAGCTAGCCCAGTATGTATATACCTGCAGTATATAGCAAGCTTGCAACAACCCAGCTAGCTAAGCATGTATGTATATACCTGCAGTCTATAGCTAGCTAGCCCTCTATGTATATACCTGCAGTCTATAGCCAGCTTGCAACAACCCAGCTAGCTAGCCCTGTATGTATATACCTGTAGTCTATAGCAAGCTTGCAATAACCCAGCAAGCTAGCCATGTATGTATATACCTGCAGTCTATAGCTAGCTAGCCCTGTATGTATGTATATAACTGCAGTCTATAGCAAGCTTGCAACAACCCAGCTAACTAACACTCTATGTATATACCTGCAATCTATAGCTAGCTAGCCCTGTATGTATATACCTGCAGTCTATAGCAAGCTTGCAACAACCCAGCTAGCTAACCATGTATGTATAAACCTGCAGTCTATAGCAAGCTAGCCCTGTATGTATATACCTGCAGCCTATAGCTAGCTAGCCCTGTATGTATATAACTGCAGTCTATAGCAAGCTTGCAACAACCCAGCTAGCTAGCCCTGTATGTATGTATATACCTGTAGTCTATAGCAAGCTTGCAACAACCCAGCTAGCTAGCCCTGTATGTATATACCTGCAGTCTATAGCTAGTTAGCCCTGTATGTATATACCTGCAGTATATAGCAAGCTTGCAACAACCCAGCTAGCTAACCCTGTATGTATATACATGCAGTCCATAGCTATCTAGCCCTGTATGTATATACATGCAGTATATAGCAGGCTTGCAAAAACCCAGCTAACTAGCCCTGTATGTATATACATGCAGTATATAGCTAGCTAGTCCTGTATGTATATACCTGCAATCTATAGCAAGCTTGCATCATCCCAGCTAGCTAGGTCTGTATGTATATACATGCAGTCCATAGCTAGCTAGCCCTGTATGTATATACCTGCTGTCTATAGCAAGCTTGCAACAACCCAGCTAGCTAGCCCTGTATGTATATACCTGCAGTCTATAGCTAGCTAACCCTGTATGTATATACCTACAGTATATAGCAATCTTGCAGCAACACAGCTAGCTAGCCCTGTATTTATATACATGCAGTATATAGCAAGCTTGCAACAACCCAGCTATCTAGCCCTGTATGTATATACATGCAGTATATAGCAAGCTTGCAACAACCGAGCTAGCTAGTCCTGTATGTATATACCTGCAGTCTATAGTTAGCTAGCCCTGTATATATATACCTGCAGTCTATAGCAAGCTTGCAACAACCCAGCTAGCTAACCCTGTATGTATAATCCTGCAGTCTATAGCAAGCTTACAACAACCCAGCTAGCTAACCCTGTATGTATATACCTGCAGTCTATAGCAAGCTTGCAACAACCCAGCTAGCTAACCCTGTATGTATATATCTGCAGTCTATAGCAAGCTAACCCTGTATGTATATACCTGCAGTCTATAGCAAGCTAACCCTGTATGTATATACCTGCAGTCTATAGCAAGCTTGCAACAACCCAGCTAGCTAGCCCTGTATGTATATACCTGCAGTCTATAGCAAACTAACCCTGTATGTATATACCTGCAGTCTATAGCAAGCTTGCAATAACCCAGCTAGCTAGCCCTGTATGTATGTATATACCTGCAGTCTATAGCTAGCTAGCCCTGTATGTATATACCTGCAGTCTATAGCGAGCTTGCAACAACCCAGATAGCTAACCCTGTATGTATTTACCTGCAATCTATAGCAAGCTTGCAACAACCCAGCTAGCTAACCCTGTATGTATATACCTGCAGTCTATAGCAAGCTAACCCTGTATGTATATAGCTGCAGTCTATAGCTAGCTAGCCCTGTATGTATATACCTGCAGTCTATAGCAAGCTTGCAACAACCCAGCTAGCTAACCCTCTATGGATATACCTGCAGTCTATAGCACGCTAACCCTGTATGTATATACCTGCAGTCTATAGCAAGCATGCAACAACCCAGCTAGCTAGCCCTGTATGTATATACCTGCAGTCTATAGCAAGCTAACCATGTATGTATATTCCTGCAGTCTATAGCAAGCTTGCAATAACCCAGCTAGCTAGCCCTGTATGTATATACCTGCAGTCTATAGCTAGCTAGCCCTGTATGCATATACCTGCAGTCTATAGCAAGCTTGCAACCACCCAGCTAGCTAACCCTGTATGTATATACCTGCAGTCTATAGCAAGCTTGCAACAACCAAGCTAGCTAACCCTGTATGTATATACCTGCAGTCTATAGCAAGCTAACCCTGTATGTATATACCTGCAGTCTATAGCAAGCTAACCATGTATGTATATACATGCAGTCTATAGCTAGCTAGCCCTGTATGTATATACCTGCAGTCTATAGCAAGCTTGCAACAACCCAGCTAGCTAACCCTGTGTGTGTATACATGCAGTATATAGCTAGCTAACCCTGTATGTATATACCTGCAGTCTATAGCAAGCTTGCAACCACCCAGCTAGCTAACCCTGTATGTATATACCTGCAGTCTATAGCAAGCTAACCCTGTATGTATATATCTGCAGTCTATAGCAAGCTAACCCTGTATGTATATACATGCAGTCCATAGCTAGCTAGCCCTGTATGTATATACCTGCAGTCTATAGCAAGCGTACAACAACCCAGCTAGCTAGCCCTGTATGTATATAGCTGCAGTCTATAGCTAGCTTGCAACAACCCAGCTGGCTAGACCTGTATGTATATACCTGCAATCTATAGCAAGCTTGCAACAACCCAGCTAGCTAGCCCTGTATTTATATACCTGCAATCTATAGCTAGCTAGCCCTGTATGTATATACCTTCAGTCTATAGGAAGCTTGCAACAATCCAGCTAGCTAACCGTGTATGTATATACATGCAGTCTATAGCTAGCTAGCCCTGTATGTATATACATGCAGTCTATAGCTAGCTAGCCCGGTATGTATATATATGCAGTCTATAGCTAGCTAGCCCTGTAGGTATATACCTGCAGTCTATAGCAAGCTTGAAACAACCCAGCTAGCTAACCATGTATGTATATACCTGCAATCTATAGCTAGCTAGCCCAGTATGTATATACCTGCAGTATATAGCAAGCTTGCAACAACCCAGCTAGCTAAGCATGTATGTATATACCTGCAGTCTATAGCTAGCTAGCCCTGTATGTATATACCTGCAGTCTATAGCCAGCTTGCAACAACCCAGCTAGCTAGCCCTGTATGTATATACCTGTAGTCTATAGCAAGCTTGCAATAACCAAGCAAGCTAGCCATGTATGTATATACCTGCAGTCTATAGCTAGCTAGCCCTGTATGTATGTATGTATATAACTGCAGTCTATAGCAAGCTTGCAACAACCCAGCTAGCTAGCCCTGTATGTATATACCTGCAGTATATAGCAAGCTTGCAACAACCCAGCTAGCTAACCCTTTATGTATATACCTGCAGTCTATAGCAAGCTTGCAACAACCCTGCTAGCTAACCCTGTATGTATATACCTGCAATCTATAGCAAGCTTGCAACAACCCAGCTAGCTAACCATGTATATATATACCTGCCGTCTATAGCTAGCTAGCCCTGTATGTATATACCTGGATTCTATAGCAAGCTTGCAACAACCCAGCTAGCTAACCCTGTATGTATATACCTGCAGTCTATAGCAAGCTAACCCTGTATGTATATACCTGCAGTCTATAGCAAGCTTGCAATAACCCAGCTAGATAGCCCTGTATGTATATACCTGCAGTCTATAGCTAGCTAGCCCTATATGCATATACCTGCAGTCTATAGCAAGCTTGCAACCACCCAGCTAGCTAACCCTGTATGTATATACCTGCAGTCTATAACAAGCTTGCAACAACCAAGCTAGCTATCCCTGTATGTATATACCTGCAGTCTATAGCAAGCTAACCCTGTATGTATATACCTGCAGTCTATAGCAAGCTAACCATGGATGTATATACATGCAGTCTATAGCTAGCTAGCCCTGTATGTATATACCTGCAGTCTATAGCAAGCTTGCAACAACCCAGCTAGCTAACCCTGTGTGTGTATACATGCAGTATATAGCTAGCTATCCCTGTAGGTATATACCTGCAGTCTATAGCAAGCTTGCAACCACCCAGCTAGCTAACCCTGTATGTATATACCTGCAGTCTATAGCAAGCTAACCCTGTATGTATATACCTGCAGTCTATAGCAAGCTAACCCTGTATGTATATACATGCAGTCCATAGCTAGCTAGCCCTGTATGTATATACCTGCAGTATATAGCAAGCTTACAACAACCCAGCTAGCTAGCCCTGTATGTATATACCTGCAGTCTATAGCTAGCTTGCAACAACCCAGCTAGCTAGCCATGTATATATATACCTGCAGTCTATAGCAAGCTTGCAACAATCGAGCTAGCTAGCCCTGTATGTATATACCTGCAATCTATAGCAAGCTTGCAACAACCCAGCTAGCTAGCCCTGTATGTATATACCTGCAGTCTATAGCTAGCTAGCCCTGTATGTATATACCTTCAGTCTATAGGAAGCTTGCAACAATCCAGCTAGCTAACCGTGTATGTATATACATGCAGTCTATAGCTAGCTAGCCCTTTATGTATATACATGCAGTCTATAGCTAGCTAGCCCGGTATGTATATATATGCAGTCTATAGCTAGCCCTGTAGGTATATACCTGCAGTCTATAGCAAGCTTGAAACAACCCAGCTAGCTAACCATGTATGTATATACCTGCAATCTATAGCTAGCTAGCCCAGTATGTATATACCTGCAGTATATAGCAAGCTTGCAACAACCCAGCTAGCTAAGCATGTATGTATATACCTGTAGTCTATAGCTAGCTAGCCCTGTATGTATATACCTGCAGTCTATAGCCAGCTTGCAACAACCCAGCTAGCTAGCCCTGTATGTATATACCTGTAGTCTATAGCAAGCTTGCAATAACCCAGCAAGCTAGCCATGTATGTATATACCTGCAGTCTATAGCTAGCTAGCCCTGTATGTATGTATATAACTGCAGTCTATAGCAAGCTTGCAACAACCCAGCTAGCTAGCCCTGTATGTATATACCTGCAGTCTATAGAAAGCTTGCAACAACCCAGCTAGCTAACCCTTTATGTATATACCTGCAGTCTATAGCAAGCTTGCAACAACCCTGCTAGCTAACCCTGTATGTATATACCTGCAGTCTATAGCAAGCTTGCAACAACCCAGCTAGCTAACCATGTATATATATACCTGCCGTCTATAGCTAGCTAGCCCTGTATGTATATACCTGGATTATATAGCAAGCTTGCAACAACCCAGCTAGCTAACCCTGTATGTATATACCTGCAGTCTATAGCAAGCTAACCCTGTATGTATATACCTGCAGTCTATAGCAAGCTAACACTGTATGTATATACCTGCAGTCTATAGCAAGCTTGCAACAACCCAGCTAGCTAGCCCTGTATGTATATACCTGCAGTCTATAGCAAGCTTGCAACAACCCAACTAGCTAACCCTGTATGTATATACTTGCATTCTATAGCAAGCTAACCCTGTATGTATATTCCTGCAGTCTATAGCAAGCTTGCAACAGCCCAGCTAGCTAGCCCTGTATGTATATACCTGCAGTCTATAGCAAGCTAACCCTGTATGTATATACCTGCAGTCTATAGCAAGCTAGCCATGTATGTATATACCTGCAGTCTATAGCAAGCTAGCCCTGTATGTATATACCTGAAGTCTAGAGCAAGCTTGCAACAACCCAGCTAGCTAACCCTGTATGTATATACCTGCAGTCTATAGCAAATTAACCCTGTATGTATATACCTGCAATCTATAGCAAGCTTGCAACAACCCAGCTAGCTAACCATGTATGTATAAACCTGCAGTCTATAGCAAGCTAGCGCTGTATGTATATACCTGCAGTCTATAGCAAGCTTGCAATAACCCAGCTAGCTAGCCCTGTATATATATACCTGCAGTCTATAGCTAGCTAGCCCTGTATGCATATACCTGCAGTCTATAGCAAGCTTGCAACCACCCAGCTAGCTAACCCTGTATGTATATACCTGCAGTCTATAACAAGCTTGCAACAACCAAGCTAGCTAGCCCTGTATGTATATACCTGCAGTCTATAGCAAGCTAACCCTGTATGTATATACCTGCAGTCTATAGCAAGCTAACCATGTATGTATAAACCTGCAGTCTATAGCAAGCTAGCCCTGTATGTATATACCTGCAGTCTATAGCAAGCTTGCAACAACCCAGCTAGCTAGCCCTGTATATATATACCTGCAGTCTATAGCTAGCTAGCCCTGTATGTATATACCTGCAGTCTATAGCAAGCTTGCAACCACCCAGCTAGCTAACCCTGTATGTATATACCTGCAGTCTATAGCAAGCTAACCCTGTATGTATATACCTGCAGTCTATAGCAAGCTAACCCTGTATGTATATACATGCAGTCCATAGCTAGCTAGCCCTGTATGTATATACCTGCAGTCTATAGCAAGCTTACAACAACACAGCTAGCTAGCCCTGTATGTATATACCTGCAGTCTATAGCTAGCTTGCAACAACCCAGCTAGCTAGCCATGTATATATATACCTGCAGTCTATAGCAAGCTTGCAACAACCGAGCTAGCTAGCCATGTATGTATATACCTGCAATCTATAGCAAGCTTGCAACAACCCAGCTAGCTAGCCCTGTATGTATATACCTGCAGTCTATAGCTAGCTAGCCCTGTATGTATATACCTTCAGTCTATAGGAAGCTTGCAACAATCCAGCTAGCTAACCGTGTATGTATATACATGCAGTCTATAGCTAGCTAGCCCTGTATGTATATACATGCAGTCTATAGCTAGCTAGCCCGGTATGTATATATATGCAGTCTATAGCTAGCTAGCCCTGTAGGTATATACCTGCAGTCTATAGCAAGCTTGAAACAACCCAGCTAGCTAACCATGTATGTATATACCTGCAATCTATAGCTAGCTAGCCCAGTATGTATATACCTGCAGTATATAGCAAGCTTGCAACAACCCAGCTAGCTAAGCATGTATGTATATACCTGTAGTCTATAGCTAGCTAGCCCTGTATGTATATACCTGCAGTCTATAGCCAGCTTGCAACAACCCAGCTAGCTAGCCCTGTATGTATATACCTGTAGTCTATAGCAAGCTTGCAATAACCCAGCAAGCTAGCCATGTATGTATATACCTGCAGTCTATAGCTAGCTAGCCCTGTATGTATGTATATAACTGCAGTCTATAGCAAGCTTGCAACAACCCAGCTAGCTAGCCCTGTATGTATATACCTGCAGTCTATAGCAAGCTTGCAACAACCCAGCTAGCTAACCCTTTATGTATATACCTGCAGTCTATAGCAAGCTTGCAACAACCCTGCTAGCTAACCCTGTATGTATATACCTGCAGTCTATAGCAAGCTTGCAACAACCCAGCTAGCTAACCATGTATATATATACCTGCCGTCTATAGCTAGCTAGCCCTGTATGTATATACCTGGATTCTATAGCAAGCTTGCAACAACCCAGCTAGCTAACCCTGTATGTATATACCTGCAGTCTATAGCAAGCTAACCCTGTATGTAGATACCTGCAGTCTATAGCAAGCTAACACTGTATGTATATACCTGCAGTCTATAGCAAACTTGCAACGCCCAGCTAGCTAGCCCTGTATGTATATACCTGCAGTCTATAGCAAGCTTGCAACAACCCAACTAGCTAACCCTGTATGTATATACCTGCATTCTATAGCAAGCTAACCCTGTATGTATATTCCTGCAGTCTATAGCAAGCTTGCAACAGCCCAGCTAGCTAGCCCTGTATGTATATACCTGCAGTCTATAGCAAGCTAACCCTGTATGTATATACCTGCAGTCTATAGCAAGCTAGCCATGTATGTATATACCTGCAGTCTATAGCAAGCTAGCCCTGTATGTATATACCTGAAGTCTATAGCAAGCTTGCAACAACCCAGCTAGCTAACCCTGTATGTATATACCTGCAGTCTATAGCAAATTAACCCTGTATGAATATACCTGCAATCTATAGCAAGCTTGCAACAACCCAGCTAGCTAACCATGTATGTATAAACCTGCAGTCTATAGCAAGCTAGCGCTGTATGTATATACCTGCAGTCTATAGCAAGCTTGCAATAACCCAGCTAGCTAGCCCTGTATATATATACCTGCAGTCTATAGCTAGCTAGCCCTGTATGTATATACCTGCAGTCTATAGCAAGCTTGCAACAACCCAGCTAGCTAACCCTGTGTGTATATACATGCAGTATATAGCTAGCTAACCCTGTATGTATATACCTGCAGTCTATAGCAAGCTTTCAATAACCCAGCTAGCTAGCCCTGAATGTATATACCTGCAGTCTATAGCAAGCTTACAACAACCCAGGTAGCTAACCCTGTATGTATATACCTGCAGTATATAGCAAGCTTGCAACAACCCAGCTAGCCAACCCTGTATGTATATACCTGCAGTATATAGCAAACTTGCAACAACCCAGCTAGCTAACCCTGTATGTATATACCTGCAGTCTATAGCAAGCTAACCCTGTATGTATATAGCTGCAGTCTATAGCTAGCTAGCCCTGTATGTATATACCTGCATTATATAGCAAGCGTGCAAAAACCCAGCTAGCTAACACTGTATGTATATACCTGCAATCTATAGCTAGCTAGCCCTGTATGTATATACCTGCAGTCTATAGCAAGCTTGCAACAACCCAGCTAGCTAATCATGTATGTATAAACCTGCAGTCTATAGCAAGCTAGACCTGTATGTATATACCTGCAGCCTATAGCTAGCTAGCCCTGTATGTATATAACTGCAGTCTATAGCAAGCTTGCAACAACCCAGCTAGCTAGCCCTGTATGTAGGTATATACCTGTAGTCTATAGCAAGCTTGCAACAACCCAGCTAGCTAGCCCTGTATGTATATACCTGCAGTCTATAGCTAGTTAGCCCTGTATGTATATACCTGCAGTATATAGCAAGCTTGCAACAACCCAGCTAGCTAACCCTGTATGTATATACATGCAGTCCATAGCTATCTAGCCCTGTATGTATATACATGCAGTATATAGCAGGCTTGCAACAACCCAGCTAACTAGCCATGTATGTATATACATGCAGTATATAGCTAGCTAGTCCTGTATGTATATACCTGCAATCTATAGCAAGCTTGCAACATCCCAGCTAGCTAGGTCTGTATGTATATACATGCAGTCCATAGCTAGCTTGCCCTGTATGTATATACCTGCAGTCTATAGCAAGCTTGCAACAACCCAGCTAGCTAGCCCTGTATGTATATACCTGCAGTCTATAGCTAGCTAACCCTGTATGTATATACCTGCAGTATATAGCAATCTTGCAGCAACACAGCTAGCTAGCCCTGTATGTATATACATGCAGTATATAGCAAGCTTGCAACAACCCAGCTAGCTAGCCCTGTATGAATATACATGCAGTATATAGCAAGCTTGCAACAACCCAGCTAGCTAGTCCTGTATGTATATACCTGCGATCTATAGCTAGCTAGCCCTGTATATATATACCTGCAGTCTATAGCAAGCTTGCAACAACCCAGCTAGCTAACCCTGTATGTATAAACCTGCAGTCTATAGCAAGCTTACAACAACCCAGCTAGCTAACCCTGTATGTATATACCTGCAGTCTATAGCAAGCTTGCAACAACCCAGCTAGCTAACCCTGTATGTATATATCTGCAGTCTATAGCAAGCTAACCCTGTATGTATATACCTGCAGTCTATAGCAAGCTAACCCTGTATGTATATACCTGCAGTCTATAGCAAGCTTTCATCAACCCAGCTAGCTAGCCCTGTATGTATATACCTGGATTCTATAGCAAGCTTGCAACAACCCAGCTAGCTAACCCTGTATGTATATACCTGCAGTCTATAGCAAGCTAACCCTGTATGTATATACCTGCAGTCTATAGCAAGCTAACACTGTATGTATATACCTGCAGTCTATAGCAAGCTTGCAACAACCCAGCTAGCTAGCCCTGTAGGTATATACCTGCAGTCTATAGCAAGCTTGCAACAACCCAACTAGCTAACCCTGTATGTATATACCTGCATTCTATAGCAAGCTAACCCTGTATGTATATTCCTGCAGTCTATATCAAGCTTGCAACAGCCCAGCTAGCTAGCCCTGTATGTATATACCTGCAGTCTATAGCAAGCTAACCCTGTATGTATATACCTGCAGTCTATAGCAAGCTAGCCATGTATGTATATACCTGCAGTCTATAGCAAGCTAGCCCTGTATATATATACCTGAAGTCTAGAGCAAGCTTGCAACAACCCAGCTAGCTAACCCTGTATGTATATACCTGCAGTCTATAGCAAATTAACCCTGTATGTATATACCTGCAATCTATAGCAAGCTTGCAACAACCCAGCTAGCTAACCATGTATGTATAAACCTGCAGTCTATAGCAAGCTAGCGCTGTATGTATATACCTGCAGTCTTTAGCAAGCTTGCAATAACCCAGCTAGCTAGCCCTGTATATATATACCTGCAGTCTATTGCTAGCTAGCCCTGTATGTATATACCTGCAGTCTATAGCAAGCTTGCAACAACCCAGCTAGCTAACCCTGTGTGTATATACATGCAGTATATAGCTAGCTAACCCTGTATGTATATACCTGCAGTCTATAGCAAGCTTTCAGTAACCCAGCTAGCTAGCCCTGAATGTATATACCTGCAGTCTATAGCAAGCTTACAACAACCCAGGTAGCTAACCCTGTATGTATATACCTGCAGTATATAGCAAGCTTGCAACAACCCAGCTAGGCAACCCTGTATGTATATACCTGCAGTATATAACAAACTTGCAACAACCCAGCTAGCTAACCCTGTATGTATATACCTGCAGTCTATAGCAAGCTAACCCTGTATGTATATACCTGCAGTCTATAGCAAGCTTGCAACAACCCAGCTAGCTAATCATGTATGTATAAACCTGCAGTCTATAGCAAGCTAGACCTGTATGTATATACCTGCAGCCTATAGCTAGCTAGCCCTGTATGTATATAACTGCAGTCTATAGCAAGCTTGCAACAACCCAGCTAGCTAGCCCTGTATGTAGGTATATACCTGTAGTCTATAGCAAGCTTGCAACAACCCAGCTAGCTAGCCCTGTATGTATATACCTGCAGTCTATAGCTAGTTAGCCCTGTATGTATATACCTGCAGTATATAGCAAGCTTGCAACAACCCAGCTAGCTAACCCTGTATGTATATACATGCAGTCCATAGCTATCTAGCCCTGTATGTATATACATGCAGTATATAGCAGGCTTGCAACAACCCAGCTAACTAGCCATGTATGTATATACATGCAGTATATAGCTAGCTAGTCCTGTATGTATATACCTGCAATCTATAGCAAGCTTGCAACATCCCAGCTAGCTAGGTCTGTATGTATATACATGCAGTCCATAGCTAGCTTGCCCTGTATGTATATACCTGCAGTCTATAGCAAGCTTGCAACAACCCAGCTAGCTAGCCCTGTATGTATATACCTGCAGTCTATAGCTAGCTAACCCTGTATGTATATACCTGCAGTATATAGCAATCTTGCAGCAACACAGCTAGCTAGCCCTGTATGTATATACATGCAGTATATAGCAAGCTTGCAACAACCCAGCTAGCTAGCCCTGTATGAATATACATGCAGTATATAGCAAGCTTGCAACAACCCAGCTAGCTAGTCCTGTATGTATATACCTGCGATCTATAGCTAGCTAGCCCTGTATATATATACCTGCAGTCTATAGCAAGCTTGCAACAACCCAGCTAGCTAACCCTGTATGTATAAACCTGCAGTCTATAGCAAGCTTACAACAACCCAGCTAGCTAACCCTGTATGTATATACCTGCAGTCTATAGCAAGCTTGCAACAACCCAGCTAGCTAACCCTGTATGTATATATCTGCAGTCTATAGCAAGCTAACCCTGTATGTATATACCTGCAGTCTATAGCAAGCTAACCCTGTATGTATATACCTGCAGTCTATAGCAAGCTTTCATCAACCCAGCTAGCTAGCCCTGTATGTATATACCTGGATTCTATAGCAAGCTTGCAACAACCCAGCTAGCTAACCCTGTATGTATATACCTGCAGTCTATAGCAAGCTAACCCTGTATGTATATACCTGCAGTCTATAGCAAGCTAACACTGTATGTATATACCTGCAGTCTATAGCAAGCTTGCAACAACCCAGCTAGCTAGCCCTGTAGGTATATACCTGCAGTCTATAGCAAGCTTGCAACAACCCAACTAGCTAACCCTGTATGTATATACCTGCATTCTATAGCAAGCTAACCCTGTATGTATATTCCTGCAGTCTATATCAAGCTTGCAACAGCCCAGCTAGCTAGCCCTGTATGTATATACCTGCAGTCTATAGCAAGCTAACCCTGTATGTATATACCTGCAGTCTATAGCAAGCTAGCCATGTATGTATATACCTGCAGTCTATAGCAAGCTAGCCCTGTATGTATATACCTGAAGTCTAGAGCAAGCTTGCAACAACCCAGCTAGCTAACCCTGTATGTATATACCTGCAGTCTATAGCAAACTAACCCTGTATGTATATACCTGCAATCTATAGCAAGCTTGCAACAACCCAGCTAGCTAACCATGTATGTATAAACCTGCAGTCTATAGCAAGCTAGCGCTGTATGTATATACCTGCAGTCTTTAGCAAGCTTGCAATAACCCAGCTAGCTAGCCCTGTATATATATACCTGCAGTCTATAGCTAGCTAGCCCTGTATGTATATACCTGCAGTCTATAGCAAGCTTGCAACAACCCAGCTAGCTAACCCTGTGTGTATATACATGCAGTATATAGCTAGCTAACCCTGTATGTATATACCTGCAGTCTATAGCAAGCTTTCAGTAACCCAGCTAGCTAGCCCTGAATGTATATACCTGCAGTCTATAGCAAGCTTACAACAACCCAGGTAGCTAACCCTGTATGTATATACCTGCAGTATATAGCAAGCTTGCAACAACCCAGCTAGGCAACCCTGTATGTATATACCTGCAGTATATAACAAACTTGCAACAACCCAGCTAGCTAACCCTGTATGTATATACCTGCAGTCTATAGCAAGCTAACCCTGTATGTATATACCTGCAGTCTATAGCAAGCTAACCCTGTATGTATATACCTGCAGTCTATAGCAAGCTTTCATCAACCCAGCTAGTTAGCCCTGTATGTATATACCTGCAGTCTATAGCAACCTTGCAACAATCCAGCTAGCTAACCCTGTATGTATATACCTGCAGTCTATAGCAAGCTAGCCCAGTATGTATATACCTGCAGTCTATAGCAAGCTTGCAATAACCCAGCTAGCTAACCCTGTATGTATATATCTGCAGTCTATAGCAAGCTAACCCTGTATGTATATACCTGCAGTCTATAGCAAGCTAACCCTGTATGTATATACCTGCAGTCTATAGCAAGCTAACCCTGTATGTATATACCTGCAGTCTATGGCAAACTAACCCTGTATGCATATACCTGCAGTCTATAGCAAGCTTGCAATAACCCAGCTAGCTAGCCCTGTATGTATGTATATACCTGCAGTCTATAGCTAGCTAGCCCTGTATGTATATACCTGCAGTCTATAGCGAGCTTGCAACAACCCAGATAACTAACCCTGTATGTATTTACCTGCAATCTATAGCAAGCTTGCAACAACCCAGCTAGCTAACCCTGTATGTATATACCTGCAGTCTATAGCAAGCTAACCCTGTATGTATATAGCTGCAGTCTATAGCTAGCTAGCCCTGTATGTATATACCTGCAGTCTATAGCAAGCTTGCAACAACCCAGCTAGCTAGCCCTGTATGTATATACCTGCAGTCTATAGCAAGCTTGCAACAACCCAACTAGCTAACCCTGTATGTATATACCTGCAGTCTATAGCAAGCTAGCCATGTATGTATATACCTGCAGTCTATAGCAAGCTAGCCCTGTATGTATATACCTGAAGTCTAGAGCAAGCTTGCAACAACCCAGCTAGCTAACCCTGTATGTATATACCTGCAGTCTATAGCAAACTAACCCTGTATGTATATACCTGCAATCTATAGCAAGCTTGCAACAACCCAGCTAGTTAACCATGTATGTATAAACCTGCAGTCTATAGCAAGCTAGCGCTGTATGTATATACCTGCAGTGTATAGCAAGCTTGCAATAACCCAGCTAGCTAGCCCTGTATATATATACCTGCAGTCTATAGCTAGCTAGCCCAGTATGTATATACCTGCAGTCTATAGCAAGCTTGCAACAACCCAGCTAGCTAACCCTGTGTGTATATACATGCTGTATATAGCTAGCTAACCCTGTATGTATATACCTGCACTCTATAGCAAGCTTTCAATAACCCAGCTAGCTAGCCCTGAATGTATATACCTGCAGTCTATAGCAAGCTTACAACAACCCAGGTAGCTAACCCTGTATGTATATACCTGCAGTCTATAGCAAGCTTGCAACAACCCAGCTAGCCAACCCTGTATGTATATGCCTGCAGTCTATAGCAAACTTGCAACAACCCAGCTAGCTAACCCTGTATGTATATACCTGCAGTCTATAGCAAGCTAACCCTGTATGTATATAGCTGCAGTCTATAGCTAGCTAGCCCTGTATGTATATACCTGCATTATATAGCAAGCGTGCAAAAACCCACCTAGCTAACACTGTATGTATATACCTGCAATCTATAGCTAGCTAGCCCTGTATGTATATACCTGCAGTCTATAGCAAGATTGCAACAACCCAGCTAGCTAACCATGTATGTATAAACCTGCAGTCTATAGCAAGCTAGCCCTGTATGTATATACATGCAGCCTATAGCTAGCTAGCCCTGTATGTATATAACTGCAGTCTATAGCAAGCTTGCAACAACCCAGCTAGCTAGCCCTGTATGTATGCATATACCTGTAGTCTATAGCAAGCCTGCAACAACCCAGCTAGCTAGCCCTGTATGTATATACCTGCAGTCTATAGCTAGTTAGCCCTGTATGTATATACCTGCAGTATATAGCAAGCTTGCAACAACCCAGCTAGCTAACCCTGTATGTATATACATGCAGTCCATAGCTATCTAGCCCTGTATGTATATACATGCAGTATATAGCAGGCTTGCAACAACCCAGCTAACTAGCCCTGTATGTATATACATGCAGTATATAGCTAGCTAGTCCTGTATGTATATACCTGCAATCTATAGCAAGCTTGCAACATCCCAGCTAGCTAGGTCTGTATGTATATACATGCAGTCCATAGCTAGCTAGCCCTGTATGTATATACCTGCGGTCTATAGCAAGCTTGCAACAACCCAGCTAGCTAGCCCTGTATGTATATACCTGCAGTCTATAGCTAGCTAACCCTGTATGTATATACCTGCAGTATATAGCAATCTTGCAGCAACACAGCTAGCTAGCCCTGTATGTATGTATATACCTGCAGTCTATAGCTAGCTAGCCCTGTATGTATATACCTGCAGTCTATAGCGAGCTTGCAACAACCCAGATAGCTAACCCTGTATGTATTTACCTGCAATCTATAGCAAGCTTGCAACAACCCAGCTAGCTAACCCTGTATGTATATACCTGCAGTCTATAGCAAGCTAACCCTGTATGTATATAGCTGCAGTCTATAGCTATCTAGCCCTGTATGTATATACCTGCAGTCTATAGCAAGCTTGCAACAACCCAGCTAGCTAGCCCTGTATGTATATACATGCAGTCTATAGCAAGCTTGCAACAACCCAACTAGCTAACCATGTATGTATATACCTGCAGTCTATAGCAAGCTAACCCTGTATGTATATACCTGCAGTCTATAGCAAGCTTGCAACAGCCCAGCTAGCTAGCCCTGTATGTATATACCTGCAGTCTATAGCAAGCTAACCCTGTATGTATATACCTGCAGTCTATAGCAAGCTAGCCATGTATGTATATACCTGCAGTCTATAGCAAGCTAGCCCTGTATGTATATACTTGAAGTCTAGAGCAAGCTTGCAACAACCCAGCTAGCTAACCCTGTATGTATATACCTGCAGTCTATAGCAAACTAACCCTGTATGTATATACCTGCAATCTATAGCAAGCTTGCAACAACCCAGCTAGTTAACCATGTATGTATAAACCTGCAGTCTATAGCAAGCTAGCGCTGTATGTATATACCTGCAGTCTATAGCAAGCTTGCAATAACCCAGCTAGCTAGCCCTGTATATATATACCTGCAGTCTATAGCTAGCTAGCCCTGTATGTATATACCTGCAGTCTATAGCAAGCTTGCAACAACCCAGCTAGCTAACCCTGTGTGTATATACATGCAGTATATAGCTAGCTAACCCTGTATGTTTATACCTGCACTCTATAGCAAGCTTTCAATAACCCAGCTAGCTAGCCCTGAATGTATATACCTGCAGTCTATAGCAAGCTTACAACAACCCAGGTAGCTAACCCTGTATGTATATACCTGCAGTATATAGCAAGCTTGCAACAACCCAGCTAGCCAACCCTGTATGTATATACCTGCAGTCTATAGCAAACTTGCAACAACCCAGCTAGCTAACCCTGTATGTATATAGCTGCAGTCTATAGCTAGCTAGCCCTGTATGTATATACCTGCATTATATAGCAAGCGTGCCAAAATCCAGCTAGCTAACACTGTATGTATATACCTGCAATCTATAGCTAGCTAGCCCTGTATGTATATACCTGCAGTCTATAGCAAGCTTGCAACAACCCAGCTAGCTAACCATGTATGTATAAACCTGCAGTCTATAGCAAGCTAGCCCTGTATGTATATACCTGCAGCCTATAGCTTGCTAGCCCTGTATGTATATAACTGCAGTCTATAGCAAGCTTGCAACAACCCAGCTAGCTAGCCCTGTATGTATGTATATACCTGTAGTCTATAGCAAACTTGCAACAACCCAGCTAGCTAGCCCTGTATGTATATACCTGCAGTCTATAGCTAGTTAGCCCTGTATGTATATACCTGCAGTATATAGCAAGCTTGCAACAACCCAGCTAGCTAACCCTGTATGTATATACATGCAGTCCATAGCTATCTAGCCCTGTATGTATATACATGCAGTATATAGCAGGCTTGCAACAACCCAGCTAACTAGCCCTGTATGTATATACATGCAGTATATAGCTAGCTAGTCCTGTATGTATATACCTGCAGTCTATAGCAAGCTTGCAACAACGCAGCTAGCTAACCCTGTATGTATAAACCTGCAGTCTATAGCAAGCTTACAACAACCCAGCTAGCTAACCCTGTATGTATATACCTGCAGTCTATAGCAAGCTTGCAACAACCCAGCTAGCTAACCCTGTATGTATATATCTGCAGTCTATAGCAAGCTAACCCTGTATGTATATATCTGCAGTCTATAGCAAGCTAACCCTGTATGTATATACCTGCAGTCTATAGCAAGCTTTCAACAACCCAGCTAGCTAGCCCTGTATGTATATACCTGCAGTCTATAGCAACCTTGCAACAACCCAGCTAGCTAACCCTGTATGTATATACCTGCAGTATATAGCAAGCTAACCCTTTATGTATATACCTGCAGTCTATAGCAAGCTTTCAATAACCCAGCTAGCTAGCCCTGAATGTATATACCTGCAGTCTATAGCAAGCTTACAACAACCCAGGTAGCTAACCCTGTATGTATATACCTGCAGTATATAGCAAGCTTGCAACAACCCAGCTAGCCAACCCTGTATGTATATACCTGCATTATATAGCAAGCGTGCCAAAATCCAGCTAGCTAACACTGTATGTATATACCTGCAATCTATAGCTAGCTAGCCCTGTATGTATATACCTGCAGTCTATAGCAAGCTTGCAACAACCCAGCTAGCTAACCATGTATGTATAAACCTGCAGTCTATAGCAAGCTAGCCCTGTATGTATATACCTGCAGCCTATAGCTTGCTAGCCCTGTATGTATATAACTGCAGTCTATAGCAAGCTTGCAACAACCCAGCTAGCTAGCCCTGTATGTATGTATATACCTGTAGTCTATAGCAAACTTGCAACAACCCAGCTAGCTAGCCCTGTATGTATATACCTGCAGTCTATAGCTAGTTAGCCCTGTATGTATATACCTGCAGTATATAGCAAGCTTGCAACAACCCAGCTAGCTAACCCTGTATGTATATACATGCAGTCCATAGCTATCTACCCTGTATGTATATACATGCAGTATATAGCAGCTTGCAACAACCCAGCTAACTAGCCCTGTATGTATATACATGCAGTATATAGCTAGCTAGCCCTGTATGTATATACCTGCAGTCTATAGCAAGCTTGCAACAACCCAGCTAGCTAACCCTGTATGTATATACCTGCAGTCTATAGCAAGCTTGCAACAACCCAGCTAGCTAACCCTGTATGTATATACCTGCAGTCTATAGCTAGCTATGTTGTTTTGTTTGTGCCCTGTATGTATATACCTGCAGTATATAGCAAGCTTGCAAAAACCCAGCTAGCTAACCATGTATGTATATACCTGCAGTCTATAGCTAGCTAGCCCTGTATGTATATACCTGCAGTCTATAGCAAGCTTGCAACAACCCAGCTAGCTAACCCTGTATGTATATACCTGCAGTCTATAGCAAGCTAACCCTGTATGTATATACCTGCAGTCTATAG